>JWZX01002797.1:0-26735 GCA_001275005.1 Chrysochromulina tobinii
CATTGAGTCTTCCTGGCGACAGAGGTGCCGAACATGGCCTGATCATGTCGGCGCGATCCTATTGCGTGAACCCCGTTTGAGCTGGTACTGGATTCGTTTAACCGAAGATGTTCACATGTAGATTTCTCACACCTTTCTCGATCCGAGGCGGGCATCTCCCATGTCTTAAAAATATTTGGCTGCCATCGCACGGCTTAGAAGCATGCGTACTTTTTATTTTGAAATCGAATTGATTGTGGACTTTAGAAGACGTGTGAGATCCCTTCGCGACGATCAACTCGGCGAGCTTGAGTGCAATGGCGCATCATACGAAGCAGCAATGCGTCGCATGGGTTGATTATGCCGGTGCTGCGCGCACGGCCGGGCGTTCCACGCAGCAGGTGATGGCGCGTCTTGCTGCTGACGGCCTCGCTCACCACCGCACAACCCTCATTCTCGGAGGTGCCATCGGGCATCGTCAGCCCGCGAGCGCTTTCAGCACCCTGGTTGACGTGATGGCAGAGTCTTGCAGTGCACCGCCGTCGGTGCTCGTGGCAGTCCAGGTCCTAGATGCAGACGCCAAAGAATTCTGGAGTCTGTGGATGCCCGCCATCCGTAGGCTACGCCAGAAGAAGGATGCGTGTTGCCGAGTCTTTCTCACTGCTCGCGTTCGAGAGCCCCTTGCGCACTATCTGAGCGCCTACGAGTGGGCCACAGGAGGCAAGCTAGGCCTTGTCAATCAGCTTGCGCGTCCGCGCACAATCACACGTGGCGGACATCAGTACAGTGCGTTTCCGCGCCTTGCGTTCGCCCAGTGGGCTCAGCCCAACATGCAGGTGAGAACGTGGGTGCACGGCGGCAGCATGCAATTCATTACGGATGATCTGACAGGCAGTCTACCACAGAAGCTCCCAAAGCATGCCAGCCGGGCCGAACTCGAACGACTGTTGCAGACCCTCAGGACCGAATTCGACCTCGTTTACGACGTTGATGACTTCGACAACGCGCTGGCGGAGATGGGAAGGCGTCTGGGCCTGCCTGCATCAAATGTGAGCGCTCTGCAGTACGAGAGGGTCTCGCCACGGCCCAAGACGTACGGCGGCGGTCTAGTGGGTGAGGCCAGGGCAAACGCGCGGGCGGCCGCGTGCCCCAACATGACCGTGTGCCAAGAGCTCGTGAGCCGAATTGCGCCATTCGACGTGATTCTGCACGCAAGCGCACGGAGACTCTCTCGGAGCTTCTTGAGCTCGAGCTCGGCGCACGCTCAGTCGCGTCCGCCCGCCGCCCCGTTAGAGCGCCCGGCCACGGCCTCAGGGCGGAGCCAGCGCTGCGCGCCCACGTGGGTGCTCTCCCCGACGCGCAATTGCCGAGGGGCCAGTTTAAAGGCCAGCAGTACGATTTCTGCTGTGGAGGCGGCGGCGGCCGCTTTCGGTGGCACGTGCGCTCTCACCACCTCTATCGACTCTCTGTACGACGCCGCCGATGATGCGCCGCCCGCTGTTCGCAGTCCGCATCGCTCATCCTCACGGGACCAACAGGTCGACCAACGGGATGTTCAACGGGATACTTGCGAGCTGTTTGGTGATGTTGAACAGTATCGCGACGCTGCCGACGCGACGTGCGACGAGGTAAGGGCCGTCTTCTACTTCGCACCGCCTCCGCCTCCAGGTGGCCCTTTGAGGCGTGTGGCACTGCCTCAAATTGCCCCGTCCGCCTGCAACGTCGCCTTCGTTGACAACACGACGCGATTCAGCAAGGATGACAGTGGCGACGATGAGGTGGTCGCGGGCGGGTGGCGGCTGCGCCGGCTTCGGCGGTGGCCGTTTGCAAATGACGGGCCGCGCACCGCACACTACCTGAAGGTGGTCGCGCCGCTACTCTTCCCGAACGCGCATGTTGTGCTCGCTGGCGACATCAAATGCGCTGGCATGGGCGGAGGCTTTCCCTGTGGACTGATGCGCCCCGAACCTACCGTCGACCTTCACGTCGCCAAAAACCGCTGGTGGCGCAGCCGCACAGTCGAAGGCGAGTTCGTGTCCACCTGGCGGCACATGCGTTTGCGAAAGATGGGCGCGAGCACCTTTCGTCAGATCTCAGCGCAGTTGAACGCATACGAGCAGAGTGGGGACGATATGGAGGCGCTGTATCGAATGCCCGACACCTTCTGCATGGCGTGGCACGCGCAGCGGCCGGCAAGTCGCGCTTTTGCCTGTCGGCTCGGTTATGAGGTCGCGACGCGCAGCATGCGAGAGCAATTGAGCTTCGATCACGCCCGCCCTCCAGAGCTCAAAGTGTCATGGTGGTCGATGAGGATCATTGGTCAATACGGCAACGAGCAGTGCGTCAACACGACGAGTGCCAATCGATCATCCGAGCTGCCGACGATGGCCCAGCGCTCCGCGGAAGGACCGCTCCCCCCCTCGGCGAGCACCACGGCCTTCAACTCTCACCCTGTTTCCACCTTCAGCTCCTCCCCCCTGCACCTTCCTTTGCGGCGCGTGCTGACGGGCTCAGCCATCGAGACTTATTCTGATATTGGGTCGGGGTTGCCCCCACGTGCCCCCGCCAAGCTGCATCACGCGCTGTGCGTGACCGGACTCACACGCTCGTTTGGCGAGATTGGGCCGTCAGTTCGCTCGCGTGTCCTTGGCTTCCTGCAGAGCATGGCCGCCGCCAGTCAGATCGACGTGTTTGGTGTGCAGCCGCGGAACGACACATGGGCACCCGTGTTTCAACATCTCGGTCCGTTTGCCAGTGTCGAAGGACAGGAGCCTTGCCGACCAGCTGGGGCGCCACTGCCCGCATTCTTTACGTGTACGCGCGGTCGCGCCGTGCATCGATTGGACTCGTGCACGGTGAGCTTCGTCCAGATGCAATGTGATCTCTCGCACTGCGAGGCGATGATTCGACGCCACGAGAGCGCCGTAGTTGCGAAGGGCAAGGGCGCCTTCGAGTATGACTACGTCACGTGGATGCGGTTGGACGTGGTCTGGGAGGTTGATCTGGCAGCGGCCCTGCCCGTGCCGGTGGCAGCCTCAATGGCGCCCAGTGCATCGGCCCGCCGCCATGATGTTGTCTGGCTCCCTCAGATGAACTCGCAACAGGCGGGACTGTGCGACAAGTTTGCGTTTGGCACGCGGCGTGCGATGCACCTTTGTGAGATGGTGGAGAACAAACACGCGCCGTGATCGCTCCCTCTCCCGCGCCTCTTGCCGTGCACCTTGTCACGCTGTCCTTGGCTATTCTTGGCCTTGCCACGCTTGACGTCTTTTATTGCGGGCGATCGATTCTCTTTTCGCAAGACCTCAACCGCATCGATCGTATCGACGACGACTTTTCTGCGGTCCCACGCAACCGGCAAGGGCTTGCCGCCGCGTGGAACTGCGCAACGTTTGGCAAGAAACAGGTTTGCCATCCCAAACCATTTCCCGACACGTCCAAGGACTGCAGCAAGCGCGCCGGATGCATGCTGAGCATGTCCTCAGAGCGCTTCTTGAGCTACTCGCTCTACCGAGCGAATCTGACAGTGGTTCGCATGAAATGGGCGTTCTGCAAGTTCGGCAACTCTACACACGCGTGGCACGGCTGCACCGCACGGCTTCGCGCTGGTCAGCCCCGCTGCACGAGCCTCAACTGCCCCGCATGGATGGCGGGCGGCTGCACGTGCCAAACGAACACAACGTGCTCTGCCAAGGATTGGTATTGCATCGATGTGACGGGCGGGAACGCCGGACTGCAGGCCGAGAGATCCACCGGTTCAAAAACACCGGGGGTACGGTAGCCGCGGGAGTGCCGCGGGACACATGGATACCGGTAAAAAGACACCGGGGGGAGCCGGGACACCGGTACAGCATACCAAGAATGAGTTTGTGACTGGGTTTACTCAGTATTCATTTGAGGACCACAAACCCAGCCCTGGGTGAAAACAGTACAATTCGACCTGCTCATCGGATGGCACGTGTGATCGGGGTGATATGGCATATTGATGGCATATGGAGTAGGTACGATAGCAGCGCATGAGCTTCGCACTAGACGTGCGAGACGGGCGGCGCGGCGCAAAAGGCCGAGCGATCACCATTGGCGATCAAACATCACTTGCTATGAACACAAACTCGACAGACGTCAGTTCTTTAAAGTACGTGACCGGAGCCACCGAAGGTCAAGGGTGCTGAGCTTTCACGTCTGAGGTTTTCTGAGGTCTGACGCGTGGGTGTTTCAACACGTGCCATGAGATGCAAGCGTGACCACCACGGTGTCCACCCGCGCGCTGACTCACACAGTCGTCCCACATTGCAGCATGCTAGCTCCGTTGAGCCGTCAGCCCGGCACGAGAGGGTCTCAAACCATCAACGCAACTGGAGAAGTCTGGACTCTCAACGCATGTTGTGGCCAGCCCCACCGGAACGATGAAGCCGCCCCCAACCCCCGCCGCGCACAAACGTCGTGTGACTGCCTTGCTGAATCTCAATGTTTGCTGTGGGTCCAGCCTTGCGCACGTTCAAAGGCGTGTCGACGTACCACATGGAGGCCAGCTTCTGCTGCGCGCTCGTCAAGTTGAGCTCGGTCTCGAACCACGTCTCACCCTCGGCATCGAGGTAGTCGCGGAATGCAGGTACCTGCGAGTCATCAAAGGCGGCGAAAGCGACTTTATCGCGGATCTTCTTGAAGGTGTTGTGCGCCTGCACACGCTTCTCGCCGTCAAAGATGACCATGGTGCGCGCAGCCTCATCTGCGGTCATCTCGTTCACCATCTTCGGGATGAGCACGCTGCCGTCCCCGTCGACGATCTTGATATCTGGCGCCATGATGCGCAGCGCCGCCGTGGGCTCGTCCTCCGGCAGATACTCCACGCTAGTGAGGCGAAATCCGTGGTGGTGGTAGATGAATGCAGACAACCCTCCCTCTCGTCCTTCTTCTATGATGTGGTTCACACCCGCGGCGCGCGCGAGCGAAATGAGCACGATTGAGGTAGGCGGTTTCATATCGCTGTATAAACATGGCGAGCCCCGCCCCGTCCAGCATGAACACGTCTTTGCGAGCAGCTTTTTCGTGCATGACGACCTGGAGATGATGCGCTTCATGAGGTTCATCGAGCCAGTGCTCTCGCACGCACCTCCAAAGAGACGATCCCTCTCGAGGAGTTTCTCAGGGGGGTTGGTTTCCTTGTCCTTTGAGCCTCGGACGTGGCTGCAGTAGCAGTTTTTACTCCTCATGCACTGCTCCGTGTGGCTCACCCAGTTGTTGCGCACTTTGGTAGTGCGCGTGCTTGGGAAAAAGTAGTCCAACAGAGTGCTGTTGCTCAGGCATACACGGTCGACGATCCGGGCGAAGTGCTCCTTGGAGCGTGGCGGCTGCCTCCCGCCACTTGGTACAGCCAGCAAGAGCTGGAGAAAGAGGAGCGGGCGCGGCATTCGGTACTGTACCGGTACTGTACCGGTACGTCTTTTTACCGGTACGTACCGGTACCGGTAACGGAGTCATGATCTCGACGCTGCGCTCGAAGGCTTCGCCGCGGCCGTTGCGCATGCCCGCCTCCGCCTCTCGCGTCTCGAGCTCATCGGGGGCTCTGGCCGCACCGCCGGCCGCTACACGCAAGGGGCTACACGCGTCTCGACCCGCGCGCCCGCGCGCGCCTTCAAAGCCGCTTCATTTCGCCGACCGCCTTCGAGCAGCGAATGGCGAGTACAGCACCATTTTCCCTCCCTGCAATCAGTCACTCAGATCTCAGTACAGTATGTCGCGGTCCCCCCGCGCTCTCCTTGGCGCTCTCACCTCCTCACTCACGGTTCTAGAAATACAGGTGAGGCACGCAGTCATCGGCGCGGAATCCGGAAAGCATATACATGTACAGCGTGCCACCGCGCCCCCTGTCGACGAGTGAGTGCACCCTCGCGTGGCTCGAAATACCATGAAATACGTTTGATTGCGTTCAACTTGATTGCGTTCCTCATCCCGTCATCCGGCCGACCTTGGGAACATGGAAGAAGGCGAGAGGCGATCTTGGAACGCGATAGGCGATGGCGGCGCTCACGTTCCTGGCGGGTGTACTCGTCGGAGCCCTGCTTGCGTTTCTCCTCGACCACGCTGATACGATGCTCTCGTCCGAAAACTGGGACAGCAAACTTCCGACTTCACCCATTGAGGCAATTGCGCAAATACATGCCAAGTGGACCACGCCTACGCTCGTCCTCATAGCTGTGCTCAAGCATCCTCTGCGGCTGTTGCTGGCGCTCGCGCTGCTTCTCTCTGCCAGGCGTTGCTGGCGAAGCATCATCACGCGCAACTTGTGGATCAGGTGCCCTAACAAAATCAAGGCCGCTCTTGAGAGCCATGCAAGCCTCCTGGGAGTGATTGTCATTGCGGCGACGCTAGGCGCCGCCAGCATCACACTCGCAGCAGCCATGAGCGACCCCATCGAGTTGGAGATAAGCAATGTGCTAGCAATCTTCTGGCCTCACGCGCACCTCTTGAGTGGGCTGCTCGTGCAGGCGTCGCTACCATTGGCCATACATCCGCAGCCTTGCTCCGCAACTGCTCGACGCACTGTCGTGGGGATGGTTGAACGGCGGCTTGCCAGTGCCTATTGTACGGCGTGGGCTCCGGATCGTGTTTGGCATGCTGCTGCTGCTGAGCGTTCTGTGGATCATTCCGCTCACCTTCGAAGCGGGTGTGCGCTGGTGGCAAGAGGAGGCGATCCTGTACCTGCGGGAGATCAGCGGTAGCTTGCCGTCGCTCGCCGCAACATTCGTCGAGGAGGCGGGTCCAGAGACCAGCGCTAGCCACGTTGGCAGCAGTGGCCCGTGGTGGTTCCCGTGGGCCTCGCCATCTGTCGCCCACGTACGGACCAAGGTGCAACTCGCCTCGCTCCGAGCGACGATGGAGGATGGTAAAGCTCATAGGGCGGCGGCCACGCTGCGCACTCTCGCCTTGTTTTCGATGCTGAGACGTGTGGGCAAGTCCATCGACCTTCAGCTGGGCCATTACTACGGGAGCAGCACCTTCAGTGGGAATGGGCGCATCGAGGAGCGTACGGCCGCGGCAATGCGCCGACAGGCTAACGTGATCAGCATCGGCAAGGTGGGTCGAGCACGTAGCCTGCTCCGTGCGATCGGATCCCCACAGTGGCTCAAGTCGTCAGTACGCAGCCTACGCTGGCTCGCGGTGACACCCCCGACGTACCTCTTCTGGTATGCCCTGTCGCTAGAGATGGCGGGGGCCCGTGGTTGGCGGCGGCTGCTGCTGCCTGTGCTTCTCTTCGCCCTGAACGAGTGCTGCCAGACCATTCGGCTCTTTGTGCTGCTCGTCGTCCATGAGCGCTACGCGCAGCACGAGCATCTACGTCTGCGCTCAGCGCACTGGCTGCACCGCCTCGAGCTCGCCGCTGCGCTGCATTGGATGACCCTGGCGGCACACGCTCTCGCCTCAACCCTCGTTGCGACAGCCTTGGACTCCTCGTTGCTCTCGTGGCTCATTGGATGGGCTGCCTTTGTGCTGGGCGACGGCCTCTTTGGGCCGCCGCCACCGCGCGTAGGCGTTCTTCTTGGGCTGCCAGCGGCGTGCTTGGTCGGTGTTACGTGGCTCGAGCAGCTGCCGGGCAACGCGTCCGAGATCAAGGTGCTGCTACGCAACGCTGCACGCGTGAATGAGCCTGGCGATCTGAAGCATCTCGTCTCAGGCAACGCGTGGTACCGAGGGTTGCTCGACTTGTTTGTGATGGATCCAGAAGCCCTTACCGACGTGGTCGAGCTTGATGCGGCACAGCGCAGTCTGCCATGGTGGCTGCGGCCGCCTCTGCCAGATTCGACAGATCTGCGCAGCTCGCGCCTCAACCTCGCGGCGCTGGCGAGCTCCTCAACGGGCAACCTTCAGGGCATCAGCCTTGTCGCGGGTGCGTTCACAGATGACGCGCACGAGAGCGCGCTGAGCGTGCTCGATAGCGAGCGCGAAACACTCAGCGGTATGGGGCGCGCGCTCGGTGGCTCCAGGATGCCGACCAAGGTTCGCCGCGTAGTATCTGGGAACAGTCTACCCGTCATCAATCGCAAGCTGAGCACCGAGCCTCTCGAGGCGACCCTGAGGCGCGTGCCGTCGCATCGCGTCTTGCTTCTAGCGCTCTCAAAGCCTGTCGGCGGCCTCACGACGCAGCTCTTCGACTCACTGCCCAAGGACCTCGGAGACTCCGCCTCTGAGGTGTGGGCGGTAGCACTCTCGTCCTTTTTTGGACAGAACGGCGAGCGTACCGAGTACTACATCTCAGAGGCGCTCAGGGTCTTCGGAACGCTGACCTCTTTCGTGATACGCTCGCACATCTTCTCGTGGGTAGGGCGACGCAAGCTGCTCGGTGGGATTGCGGAGCTCGAGGAAATGATTGACCCGACCTTTGGACTTCGCCAGACCGAGGAGCCGCCCGACACGGGCGACGACCCTCTGGCCTCCGACGATCTCGCCGCCGACCCTTTTCGTGCCGACCCCGGAAAGCGCTTCCGCATGGGCCACGGCCAATCAGTAGACGCGCCACCGCCGTTGCCAGTGATTTCACGGCGCTTTCGCCGGCGACACAAATCGTCGCGTGGAGCATCGACTGAGTCGATGCTCCCGCGGGCGATGCCTCACCTGCTCCATCTGTTGGCGGCCCGGGAGCGGCGCTACATGGAGAAAGTGCGCGAGCATGCAGAGCCTGTCGGCCGTCATGGAACTGGCGCGGGTCGCTTGGCTGCGCGCGATCCGCTCTCTTTTGGCTTCGTGGGCTCGATTGTGCTCGATGACTTGGCTATGAAGGTTCTGAAGGAGCGGCGGCGAGAGAGAGAACGTCAAGCCGCCGACGGCAGCGACGCAAACGGCGGCAGTGCCGTTGCCAGCGCAGCCAATGATGTGAGTTCCCATGGTTCAGCCGTGGCCGAGCCTCCCAAGGCAAGTGGTTTGATGGGTTGGCTGCAGGAGCGCTTTGATGAGACGATGCGAAGGTTCCAAGCGGCGCCGGTACAGACCACCTTACTCGAGGAGCTTGGCGTGACTCTCGCCCACGTCTACGAGATCAGCCCGAGGGTTGATCGCCTTGAGCCGAGAGACTCGGGGCCCGCGGAAGGAGCTGATGGGGGCGGCCGCGCAAGAAGCGTTGGAGCCGCAGCTGACTTATGCGAAGCGGCTTTCTGCGGGGATGTTGCGCGGCTGCGGGCGCTCGTCGGCACCGGTCTCGACGTGAACCGCGGCGATTACGATCATCGGACCGCTCTGCATCTGGCCGCCAGCGAGGGCCACACCGAGACGATCCGCATCCTCATTGAAGAGTTCAACGCAGACTGTGACGTGATCGACCGTTGGGGCAACACGCCGCTGGACGACGCTCGCTCATGGCCGCTGGCGGCCACGCTGCTACGCTCCAAGGGTGCGTTGAGTGGGAAGCAGGCGCGCGCAAGCAGCAGAGACGACTTCAGCCAGCAGCCGATGAGTGGCAGGGGTACGCCTGAGGCGGCGTTCATGAGCGAGGGGGCGTCTTCCTTGCCGCGGAGTTATGTTGGTCGCATGCAGGAACTACAAGCACGCGATGCACAGGCAGGCGTTAGCGGCACGAGCGTCAAAGTCCTTAGGTATCCGCCCAAGTGGAGCTGCACTCCCGAGGTGGCCCGCGGGATCCCCCCCACCACGCCCACCACGCCCTCCCATGGGGGGGCGATGCCGCCAGCAGCGTCAGCGGCAGGTGCTCCGTCCGCTGCAAAGGCTCGTACAACAGGGTCCACCAGCGCCTTGCCGCCGCTCGCAGAGGAGAGGCCTCTGTGGTTCTTCGCGACGGTGACGGCGATTCACGAGGCGACGCAAACGGTCGACCTCGAATACCAGAATGTGGCGCTCGAGGCGCGCTTTGGCGATGGTTGCGACACCGGCGTAATGAACATCCTTTTGCCGGAGCTGTGCATTTCGCTTGAGGGACTTGCAGTGGACCTAGTTGATCGCTCGAGCCGGCACGACGCAAGCGGAGATGACCGGGCGCACGACCGTGCGCAGAGGTACGAGTTCATCTCGGCGCGCTGGTCTGAGCCCGGGACAGAGTCTGTCTTGCGCAAGGGTCTGGTGGCGGCAGCGGCGGAGCTGGCCAGCCGAACGGGCAGAGACCACCTGGCGGCGGCGGCGGTGGCAGCGGCTGCAGCGGCAGCGTCGGCGGTGCGGGCGCCAGAACCACACGAAGATGCTGCCGTCGCGGGTGAGCATTTGGGCACTTTGGAGCTGCGCCTGCAGCGCCCCATTCTTTTCAACGTGACTGCCGAGGCGGCACGCCTCACGCTGGCTGGGCAAGGGCAACCTGTCGTTCCTCAACGCTTGGATCGGAGTGCGCAACCTTGTGCGGATAGAGGCTGATGTGCAGCTCTCGGCGATCACAGTCAACCTCACCTGCCGCGCGGACGGCGTCTTTTGGTCAATCTCGGAAATCGAAATGGAAGTCGCGCGCGACTCAGACGTGAAATGTCACTCGGTGGAAGGTGGCTTTGTCGAGTGGATCGTGCGCGCATATCCCGCCAAGGTGCTCGAGTGGATTAAGAAAGCGCTGCAGGACAATCTGCGTAAGGAGCAGTTGCTTTGCAAATGGAAGGGAGACGCCACGACCATCGGTGCGCTCGACAGACTGTTTCGCGAGCTCGAGAGGCTGGCGGAGCTCAAGGCGGCACATCAAGCGCACTCCGCGCGTGCGTGACGGTTTAAAGGACGACTTCGACTAAAGGAGCGTAGACGCCAATTCTTTTCGTCTTCTAGAACTTCTAGTCTTCTAACTTCTGGTCCTCGGGGTAGTCACACCGAGCGTCGGCGCCGCCGCTCGCCGAATTTACCATGAAGAAGTCGCAACGGGAACGGTGCTCAAGTCCGACACCCGTGACCCGACCTCAACGTGCGTGTGTCGACGCGAGCTACGCGACCACGGGTTCGGTGGGTCGGTTATATGTTTTCGTTACCTCGTTTTGAGGGACTTATATACGCCGCGAGTTACGCTTACGGGTACCGTACCATAGTCCTCGCTTAGTGCCCGGCCCGATCTCGTGTACCGGATGTGCGCGCGACGAAGCCCGAAATCCGGCACCGGTGGGACCGAGGGCGTCGAGGGCTCGAGGCGCCGGGTGCCGCGGTCGACCGGGGAATTTATCGCTCTCAAATCGCTCTCATCACTCTTCGTCCCTACGCTTTTGAAAACGCGGTACAAGTTTTATTCATGCTTCGGATGCGGCGGCACGCATGAGGGCGGCTAGTGCCTGCCGCACCACGTCCGCCGTGTCTGCTGGCGTGCGCCGCGAGTCGTATGCGACAGGTGACCCGACTACGGTGGTGAGCGGCACCGGCAGTGGGCCCAGAAATGGCGTGAAAGGAAGCTTCGTGTACTTGTAGAGAGCCTGGATGAGCTTGAATGAGCCGCCAAGCACCAGAAACACCTCTCGAATGTGGCGCGTGAAGCACGGCACGATGGGCGCGCCGGCCGCGTGCGCAACCTCGGCAAATCCCTTCTTCCCGTACCAGCGCACTGCGTAGTCCTCGGCCGAGGTGGTCATTGCTTCGCGCACACCCCCTGGGGCGACGATGACGAGCCCGCCCGCCTTGAGGACCTCGAGGGCCACTTGACGGCCTGCGGGCACTGCACCACACAGCCGTGCGAAGTAGCCGAAGAGCGGGATGCGGAAGACGAAGTCGGCGGCGAGGGTCGTGGGCAGTCGGCCGACGTTGCGGTGGATCCACTCGTGCATGAAGTACATGTCCAGCGGGACGAACCCGTGATACACGCAAATCACCCCCGGGCCGATCGGCGGGATGTGCTGCGCGCCGATCACCTTGTAAGAGAAAATTCGCTCACCCAGGAAGCGTGTGAACGCGAGCAGGTGCCGCCTCGCCGTGTCCTTGCTAGCGACGAAGCGGAGCCAGAGCAGGTAGCCCAACCATGCCCCGAGCGACGCGCCGAGCAGGCGGCGCACGAGCGACTGGCACGTGTACGACGCCTCGCGGCACAGTTCACACCGCTCAGGCGCACATCGCGGCGGGCACGCGTGCTGTGGAAGCACGACGGGTGAGCTCGTGTCCGACCGCCTCGTTGCTCCATCGTCGTCTGGTTTGGAGGTCCCTATCTTACTGAGGTGTCTCCCAAGGGTGCTACCGGTGCCCTCGTCGTCGGCGAGGAGCACAGCGTGCTCGGTCGGCGTTGGCTTGACCTGTGGCACCGACCCGTCCTCCTCGATTTCGCCCTCACAATCGAGCGAGGTGAGCGACTCGAGAGTGGCGCAGCGGCTCAGGCAGGCCACGCATAGTTCGTGAGACTCGGCGATCGTGAAGAGCGCGCGCTCGGACGGCCGGCGACGCAGCGCTGGCTGCTGCTTCCCGCCAGCAGTGAGCCTTTCCTGAGCTTGCCTCAGCACATCGAGGCTCTCGACACTTCGCGATTTCGGCAGGGCGGAGCTGGGCGATTTCGGCAGGGTGGAGCTCGAGCCCTCAGTCATAGCCATTGCCTCGAGGTTGCCTGTGCTCTGCACTCGCGACCCAGGCCCACGCTCGACCGCCAAAGCAATGAGCCTTTCCTGAGCTCGCCTGCGTAGGGCAGTTCGTGCGGCGCGCTGCGAGGCCTGGTAGGACAATAGCAGCGCGACGGCGGCGCAAAGTAGTGCATGCGTACCGTCATGACGGAGAGCCACTCTGATCATTTGCCGAAGCTTGGTCAGCGGCGTGCGGCCGGGCGACGCGAAGTGGATGTCTTGCATCCCAACTTGTTCTACAGTACTTTTTCTGACGACGGAGTGTGAACGTTAACAAGACACAAATCAAGTCAGTCAAGTCACTTTGTAACGTAGCGCGGCAGTGGCCTGTGCGCCGCAAGAAGTTCCGCAAGTCTCATGTTTATATCTTAATCATTATCACAAGTACCGTCCAAACATGTCCCTCTCAAGTGACGTTCCTGGTGCTTTTTTGCTGCGCTTAACGGGTGCCTCGAGGCTCCAGCTTCTGTCCTCAGCGCTCATCCGAGGCCGCTTGGCGCCATGGCCGCTTCCGCTCGCTCCTCGCGCGTCTCGCTCGGCCCCGCCGCCGCGCGCTGCGCTGCGACCTTTGCCCCTTCCTCCATATCCACCACCGCCCTCCCCACGCGCCCCGCCCCGTCCGCCCCGTCCGAAGCCCTTGCCTCTGCATTCGCCGCGTGCACTGCCCTTTCCTGCGCATCGCCCCTTGGCTGCCTCTGCTTTCAGACGCCGCTCCCGCGCTGAGCGATTCGCCTGCTGCCGAGCCGCCTTCTTCGCCACCTTTTTGGCCAGGCGGCGCTCATCGGGTGAAACACCGAGCGTCGACGCAGACATGACCACCTCCTGATCGGCGCCGCCGCGCGGCCCGTTGAGCGACCTTCGCTTCCATCTCAGCTCGGCCGGCACCCCGACAGCTGCTACCGACTCGACTCGGCTGCGCTTCCGTGGCCGCTCCGCCGCCGCCGCCGATTCAGCAGAACGGGCTGCCGCTTGGGAGGTCGTGTTGGCGAGCGGCCGCTTTGAGACAGCTTCCGAGCGCGCCGTTTCCGCGTCAGACCCAGCGTCTGCACAATTCTCGTGCATCTCACGCCACCTGCGAAGCGCTTCTTTGGCGGCTTTGTATGCACCGATGATATTAGCATCATCTTCAGACTCAGACATCTGCATGGAGTGCGACATCCTGGAACGTTCGCGGGCCTTGTGTGAGGCGGCCTTGGCCTCTGTGCACCGTCGGACCAACTCCTTATATTCTGCCGTCTTTGAATTGTGCTTCGAAGTGGCTGCTGGTGCACCAGCGGCGACGGCCTTGGCTTTCCGACGCTGCCAACTCGTCATGCGTGTCTTCCTTAGATTCACGTCGGTGTTTTGCTCAGACGATGCGGGAGCTCTGTCCGCCTCCATCACTCCGGAACCTAGGCGCTCTATGCGCATGCGCCTCGAGTGGTGCCGCAGGAGGTAGCCCGCGCGCACCTGGCGACGAGAACGGCTCCGGGGCACGCCCTCGCTCGAAATACGAGTTCGCACAGCGGCCGCGGGCAAAAAAGACCACTTGGGTGTGAATCGGCTGCGAAGTTCACAAGCCGTTCACGCTGAAATTCAGGTTTAGAAATGCATTTCCGGCCTTTAATGAACGCTGCACTCTTCAGCGCTACCCTCGCACACCCTGCAGTCATCCTGGCAGTCCTTGATGGCAAATCGCTCACTCTGAAGGCGCAATGCACCAAGGGCGCGCCGTTTTCCGCAAAGCTCGGCATGCTCTCCGCAGGTCATGCGTGCTCTTCATCCTTCAAATCCGCGCCCGCCAATCAGTTTGCCCTCTTCGCGCGAAGCGGCGAGTGCTCGCTCGAGGCCCAAGATAAGAACGGCTCTGGCCGTCGGCGCGTCCGTGCTCATCGTTGCCGACACGCTCACCACCTTGTATGCACCATTACCAAATGACACGTCATCATCACTGCTGCTGGCTGACCCGTGCTCGGTGTACTGCGACGCGGGCCGAGGCATGGTCGACACTCGCGGAGTCGAGATGCCTGACGTGCTTAGCGGGCTCGTTGGCCAGTGCCCGCCGCCCGACACGTACAGCGGCAAACGGTGCTCGACCAATCTCTGCGCCTTCTCCTCCTTTCCCAACTCATCCTCGCCGATGCGCGAGGTCTGCTGTGTGCTCGAGCCGCACATGCCACCTGTCGCTGCCCCTGCCGCTACATTCTCGGTGCCAGTGCTTTCGATCTCCCTGGCGCTTGGGATGGTGCTTGAAAGAATGTGCTCCACGTCCACCTTCTCCGTTTCTGGCTTGCTGTCGCGCTGCTCGCTCCAAGTGACCATCGAAACTGACGTACCGCGGGGCGCTTGGGACGGCGCTTGGGATGGCTCGGCGCCGATCATATGGGCGATTGCCACGGGCACGGCTGCACTCGCCTCCTACCTTGCTGCATCCGAGCATAAGATGCAGGACCAAGAAATGCGAGCTGCTTTACGCGACAATAAGCGCTCTCCCGACCTTGCTGCTGACCTCGCCTCAGTCGCCGCCTCGACCATCGACACGACGACAGCCGTCGCCTTCTTGGTGATGGCGAGCGCTAGCCTGCTTACACTCTACTTCCTCCTCCAAGTGGGGCTCGCCTCCGTACTCCTGTTCCTCATCAACCTTGCCTTCATCCTGGTGAGCGCCGCCGCCTCGGCCGAAGTCTTCCTGTTGCCCCTCCTCATGACGTTGTGTCCGAGCGACCTGCAAGAGGCCTCTATCCGCCTGTCACGAGCGGCAGTGACGAGTGCCGCCCCTGACGCCGCGTCGGCGTGTGCAGAGACTGCAGTACCAGCAGAGGCCACACGAACCGCGCCGCCCGCCGCCGAGGACAGCGAAGCGTTGCAGTTGCTTCCCTTGGTCAGCAGCCTCACTGCACTAGCCATCTCGATCAGTTGGTTTATCTACCGCAAGGAGCCTTGGATGTGGCTGGTGCAGGATGGGCTCTCGATGGCCGTGTGCATCCTGTTCGTGCGCACCATCCGACTGCCTTCGCTCAAGCTCGCCACCTTCTTCTTGTGCCTCATGTTCCTGTATGATATTTGCATGGTCTTCATCTCGCCGCTCGTCTTCCACAAGTCGGTTATGCTCGAGGTGGCCACCGCAGGCGCGTCCACTCGCTCCATTGGTGAGCACGGCCAGTGCGTGCGCACCAGGGGCGAGAACATGCCCATGCTTATGGCCGTCCCTCGCATGTTCCCCTACACCTCAGTGTACGATGGCGTCTTCTCGCCGCCCCCACCGCTGTTGCCCCCCTTGGCGGCTGAGGAGGCCCTCGGTGTGGGAAGCTGGCTTTGGCGCCTCTCGGGCGCGCCAGGCGATTATGGCATGATTGGTCTGGGCGACATCGTACTGCCTGCTCTCGCGATCGCGTACGGCCGTCGAGTCGACCTCGCCTCAGCTCCGAACGCGTGGTTTGGCTACTACACCTTTGCCGTGGTTGGCTACGCAGTGGGCCTCCTTGTGACTCTGGCCGCCAATGCCTACGGCTGGACTTTCAACGGTGTGCAAGGCCAGCCGGCGCTGCTTTACCTCGTTCCGGGCGTGATCGGTTTCCAACTGCTTCGGGCTGTGATCGCGTGCGAGCTCCAGGCAACTTGGGAGGGCCAGCAACTTCCCCAGCTCCCAGCCAACTTGAGCAGCCTCAGCTGCGATGGCTGCAATACCAGCTTGCTGCTCGATGAGATGGCCCACTCCGACAGCGACCGCAACCTTGACTATTGCCGCGCGTGCTTTGCGAGGTTACCCGCCGAGAAGAGACGCGACCTTGTCGAGCGGCCAGTTCACGAGCGATGTGGGGTGGACCTTCCCACCGCCATCAAGTGCACGACCTCCACACACCGAGACTTTGCGGCGTCTGGCGGTCGCGAGCAGACGCTCTTATGAGCGATAGCGCGATGCACACACTCACTAGACTCACTGTAGAATCACTTCAAGTCTTCAACCGTACGTCCGCGCGGGTCCGGCGAGCGGCGCGTGGTCGATCCGAAAGCGGATATCGTATCCCGCACGACGCATTTTCCCGCCGCAACGATCTATACGATGTTTCGATCGCTCATATTAAACTGTAATTCTCAAACAAAACCGCCCCGCCCTGTCGCCTGGGGGTGGGGGGGGGTTCGTTTGGGGGTCGTTGCTATGGACCGGACGCGTACGGTGGACCTCTGTCTCGCTCTTGGACCTCGCCTCCGCGCTTGGGCCAGGCTGCGCACGGAGCCGTGGAGCCCCGGGACGGGACCGCGCGACGCGCCTATCCTGGAGAAGAACCCCAATTCGACCAAAACCCAGGGCATTTGATTTCATTGCAAATGGAGGCCCCATCATTGTACGGGCACAAGGTAGGGTCGTCGACCGAGTTGTTGTTGGCGTAGGGGCTGTCGGGCCGGCTCATCGTGAGGTCGCAGCTCTTTAAACGGTGCTCGATCTCGCGCAGTAACCCCAGCACGACTCCCTCGGGGTTGCGGTCTACGTCTAGGTACGCACGGAAGACGGCGCGCGCGTTCCGGCGCGTCGTCTCGAGGTCAGCCGTGCTCTGCGAGTGCCACTGGTGCAGCCAGCCCTCTTGCTCGCGCATGCATTGCCCACGGATCTTGCCCCGCGTGATCGGCCCCAGCCAGAGGGACGCCGCTCGCCAGTCGATAGAAAGCGGGAACGGAAGCGAGGTGGTGAAGCTGTGGTAGTCCACGCTCATCCGGTAATACGAGCGCACAAGAACGGGCACGCAGCCGGCAGACATGACGTCGAATAGCCGCCGCGAGGAGGGCACATCACCCGCGGGCACCATGCACATCGATGCCGCCCGGTAGCTCCGCGCCGTACGTGCGTACGAGTTCTGATTGTATCCTGACCGGTTGGACCCGCGTGTCATCTCGCCGGTCTGCGTATCTACGCGAACGTTCCCAGCCAGGCGGACTCGCTCGAGCAGCTCCAGCATGGTGTCGCGCAGCCCGTGGTCGTACCGCCCCAGCCCGCCGTGGAACATCAGGCCGGAGCGAGCGCTGTGCAACGCGCGACCATGGCCGCCGCCGCCGTCGTCGTATGCGAGCGAGTGCGGGTAGAAAGGAATGGTAACGCCCCGTCGGTAGGCGTGAGAGAAAGCTTGCGGAAACTTGAGAAAATCGCGTGCAAAGAGTGGATCACACGATGCGACGATCAGATTGCCACGCCCAAGGGTGTGCATCAGCGGATCGCCCATCTCCTTGATCATGCATGCGCAGTAGAGGAGTAAAAAGGGCTTTTTGCGGCGGCTAAAGAGCCGCAGCTTGCTCAGCGCCATGGCAAGCATGCTCATGCGATGCTCATGTGCCTGCACATCGCCGGTCACATTCGCGAGCACGTAGGAAGCGAAGGGCAGCGCGCCAATGACGTGCAGCTCAGCCTCGTTTACATCCAGTGTGCGAAGCGGATGTCGTTCGAGCCCTCCCATGATTGGAATGTCAGACAGGTACTGCGCCTCGCCAACGGGAAAAGCCAAATCCATCGGCCGTCCCGCCATCTCAGTGTGTAGTGCAGAGAGCACATGGCTGTAATTGAAAGCTCCATTGCCGTGGATGTAAAAGCGCAGACGCGGTGGGGGTGGATTCAACAGCGGCACTGCGCCATCGGAGCAGAAGGCGTCGGTGCAGCGCACGGTGCAGCGCGAGGGGGCCGACCGCATCGGCGAAGATGTTCAGACAATGTCCAAGTGCAGAATTGTCCAAGTGAAGCCGTTTCAACATCGTTACCAGTAAGTTGCTTGAAAGTGTCCGCCGGCGACCAGTACAATGACCGTTAAGCAAGGATCATTTGTATGTTAGTACGTTTTCAATTGTGAATGGACATAGAAACCGCGTGTGAAATGAACCTCCCGGGAGCGAGCTCTTCGACACACAGTCTCGGCGACGTGTAATCATGGTAGCGATCGCGCTCTCTCTCTTCTCGCTGGCCTATCAGCTGGGTCCGGCCGGCCGCACGCACGGCACACGTGCACCCGCGTGCACGATGGGGGAGTACCGACTCAACAACTACATCCTGCCCGGCCCGGTCAAGCCTCTCGGGAACCAGGTGCAGAAATGCAGCCACAGTACAAAGCTAGAAACCCCTTGCGCCGCCATGGCCTTCTTTGCCCACGCTGCATCGGTCCCGGTGCGCACAGGTGCTCATCAAGCTGCGCAAGATCGAAGAGAAGACAGGAGGCGGACTCTTTGTGCCGACGGCAGAGACGGAGAAGCCCAAGGAGGGCATGGTGATCGCTGCGGGCCCGGGAAGTGTCAACCCGGAAACGGGCGAGACGATCGTCAACCCGGTATCGGAAGGCGATCTGGTGCTGCTCAGCGACTTCACGGGTGAGAAGGTTGAGTATAATGGCGAGAAGCATATCTTTGTCAACGCTGACAGTTTGCTTGGGAAGTTTGACAAACAGAAGGTGACGCTCGAGGCGTTCGAGCCAATCGGCGACCGCGTCCTCGTCGCCGTGGCCGAGGCGGCGACGGAGACCACGACCGGCATTGCGCTCGCTCTCGCCGAGAACGAGGACAGCTGCATGGGCGAGGTGGCTGCGGTAGGCAAGGGCAAGTACTACAACGGCGCGCTTCGGCCCGTGGGCATCGCAAAGGGTGAGTCGGTCATGTACGACAAGTACGCGGGCGCGGAGGCGAAATTCGACGGCAAAAAGTTCAAGATAGTCTCCGAGAAGGAGTGCATCGCCAAATGGTAGGTTGACGCCAGGCCGCTCCGCACTGACGGATGACTGGGTCCGGGGCTTGTGTGAGCCTCGCAAGGCCGTTTTCGTAGAGATAGCCATCGACGCACCGTCGGCCGCCACGTATAAGTCGGCCAAAATCTAGTGCAACCACTTCTATCCGATTCGACAGGGACACCCAGCTATACCAGCATCCTCTGAGAGCCAACACGGGTCACTGGCCCTCGTCCGCCGGCGGCCCGCATCACGAATCAACCGGCGCAGATCCGTCGCGGAACCGTGAGTCAAACCGGCCGATTCAGTGTAACCGCACACGTTTGTACGCCGGTCTTGGGGGTCGAATTATAAAAATTGACTGTGATTTTCACACCGAATCCGTGTCATGGACGGGAGCAGCGTGAGCTCGACGTGGAGACTGGCCGTCGAGGTGCTCCAGCAGGGCGAAGGACTGCCGCCTGATGGGACGACGGGCGCGACACCCACGCTCCGTGCGGCTTCACTCGCCTCGGATGTTCCTCCTTGGGCGCTGACGCCTCTATTGCCTACCCCAGGCCGAGACAAGAAGATGCCGTCTGAAGACGCCTCAGATCCGTCGCCCAAGCTGACCAAAGTCTCCGTGGGCGACGTTGGGCAATCAAGAGCTGTGTCAATCGACGTCGACGAGACGGCGCGCATGCGTGACGATGCCCTCGGGGCCAGTGTGGAAGTAAGCGAGCAACGACCCACTGTGATTGCGAGCACCAGCAGCCTTGAAGCCGCTTCGAGCACCGTGGCAACGACAGGGTACAGTGACGTTGACGGTGGCGGAGCAGACGCTGACGATGCTCGGGAGGAGAAGCACGACGATGATGACGACGACAACGAGTTGGAGGAAGACGACATGCTCGCACGCATGACCGCAGCAGCTCGGGGTCGGCGCGCGAGTTTGGGCAGCAGCTCAAACCCGTCGACGCCGCAGTCATCGCGCCGTGGCCTGCCGATGGCACAGTCAGCGTCACCCGCGGTGCCGCTCCCTCGCACGGCCCAGTCAGAGCCATTGCCCGCGTCGCCTGCCGAGGAGGGTTGGGACTCGGTCGAGAAGCGCCGTGTGACGCGCTCTCAGTTGGCGGCTGAGGCAAAGCACAGCGCCAAGAAGGCCCCAGCACCGAGCGAAGCGGCCGGCTTCGGGGATGCGGGCGAGGACGAAGAGGACGACGACTTCTTCGCCGGCCAGTACGCTGCCGCCAGAGACGGCTCGCGCCGCACGTCGGGCAAGCACAGCCACTCCGTGCGCCAGACGTTGCAGCGTGAGTATGCGATCGCCGCACGTGAGCACCAGAGGGGCGGTGGCACAGGGCGGCTGGAGAGGTAGCGATCGAGCCTTTGCCCGGGCACGGCACCAAGCGGCTCATCTACGACCTCCGACCCCGATCGCATGCGCACATCCGAAACGCGGAGTGGCACACCACGACGCGACGCGGGGAGGCTCGCGAGACGCGAGGCACGATGGACACGACGTACCGACCGATGTCGGCCAATGAAACATTATGTATGGACGATACTTGGGCAATACTTGCACGCACGATCTCACAATACACAGTACATGGCGCGCCCAAATTTATGATTTTTTGGTACTATTTCTCTTACACAGTATCGGACACCGTTTCAGAACGGAAAATAAACGGGTGCGGCTACCGGCTAGGCGGGAGCTCCGACTAGCGGCCTCCTACTACACCTACACTCATCGTAGCCCACAACCTCCCCTGTGACTGTCGATGTGCTTGTCGAGGCCGCCGGGGCGGTCCTTGGCCCCCCGGGAAGCATAAACCTCCCGGCGCCGAAAAAGCGATCCATGTCATGAATCACGGTGAGTTCGCTCTCCCGCAAAGTCAATGACTATGGTATCTGTTCCATCAAAGCCTGCCACCGTCGGCGCATATTCGGTGTTCGGATGTGCACTCTCGCCAGCTGCGTATCGCGCCTGCCATCCGGCTAGGTGCACGGCGTCCGAGCCCTCGTCCGGATCTGACGCTGACGAGTAGCCATCCGCCCAGCCTCCGCGCTCATCTTCCTCGCCCTCGTCTTCGTCCTCGTCCTCCTCCCCCTCGTCCTCCTCGCCCTCCCCTGCCCCGCTGCCTTCGAGCTCATCTTCCGAGCCGCCGTCATCGCTCACCTCGATCGTGCCATACAGAGCACCCTCGCCCTCGGGCTCGGGCGCAAAACCGCCATCACCGGAAGCATTGTCCATCGCGGCCGCCGAAGTATCGTCCTCCTCATCAGACGAATCCACGCCAGACTGGACAACGTGATCTACGGATGCCACCGTCGTGACGGAAGCCGCCGATGGCACTTGGATTGGGCGCACTCTACGAGGTGTGCGAGGAGCTGTCCGCAGCGCGCCACCCTCAATGGGAGGTGCGCTGCTCGCCGCCGCTCCTCCGCTCGTGACCGCAGTGGGCAGGCGCATGGGCTGAAGAGCTCCCTTGCCACGCCCAAGCTTCGTGAGCTCCATCTCCGCTTTGATGCCCTCCGCCGCTGCCCACGCTTGGACCTTGGCCATGGCTTCATCAGACGCGTCTGGCACGTGATGCGTCGTCACGAGCTCGGCGAGCAGCACCTCGAGCTGCTCAAGCTTGAGCTGCAGGCGCGGCAACGTCAGGCTGGGCCCGGATGCTGTTGAGCTGAATGGTGTGCCGCCGCGCTGCCGGCACGCCGTCGGCTTTGCGCATGCTCGCTCGGGCGCGCTGCCACCGACTCGGCCGCTCGTGCAGCGGCGCTTTGGGGCTCTCGTCGCAACGTCACCGCCGTCGCCGCCGTCGCCGCCATCGTCGTCATCCTCATCATCCTCTTCATGTTCGTCGTCCTCGTCATCCTCGTCATCCTGCCGGCTTTTGCGCGTCGGCATGCGCTGCGCCGAGGCGGCCCGACCACTTGCTCGGCGAGCCACGTTGCCCCCTGACGCCGTGAGAAGTGCTTTGCCGACAAGCACCCCGCCGTCACCGGATCTCGTTGAATCTGCGAGCTTCAGATCTCCGATGAGATCCCGCATGGCGGCGACCATCTTTCGGCTCACGTCGCGTGTTGTAGCCATCGCACTTGCGGTCACAGAGCAGCCCGGACGGCAGCGGCACTCGACAGCCGCAGCCAGAGCAGCACGGAGGGCGTTACAGAGCACGACACACGCAGCTGAAAGGGCAGTAGCGAAGCCGCTGAAGCCGCCCGTCTCCAGCGCCGCCCGTGCCAACATGCGTAGCGATTGCAACGCACGCGCAGCGAGGGCGGTAGCACGCGGTGCGTAGCCTAGCAGTCTGCGGAGGGCGCCGGCGGAGCTGAGCGGCACGAAGCGCTGCAGAGACGTTGAAATGTGGGCGAGCAGTTCGAGGAGCAGTGCTGGCCTCGCGGCGGGGGTCAGCAGCGAGATGGCTCGATGCGCGCGCGGAGTCGCTAGCTTGAGCGCGGCGCTCAGCTCATCGCATGCAACTGCCAGTGCCCGCACGCCACTCAAGGCGAGGTCGCTCGGAAGAGACCGTAACGCTGCACGCACGAGCGCACACAAGGCGCTATGCTGCCGACTGATCCCGCCTCCACGACCCCGGTAGCCTCGCTGAGATGGCAGATACGTAGCCAGCGATGGGACGTGCGAAGGGTACACGATCGTCAGTGCTCGCACCGCCATGCGCCGTGCGACCGTTACGGCCGCTGGAGGAGACGCGGTACTGCCTGGGGCAGATGGCACCGCAGCTTCGGCGGCTTCATCCACGTCGCCTTCCGAATGCACGCCTTCCGCAGCGCCCAGCATAGCGCCCTTCGCAGCGCCCATGCTCACGTCAGCGCAGCCTGTGCGCGGACCCTCGCGTGAGAGGAGACCCTCGAGAGTCCCCACAGCATCAAGCAGTGCACATGCCAGATGGGGCTCGGGCAGAAGGGTGAGCTGCTTGCGCAGGACAGCCAGCCATGCCGAAGCCGTGTGTGCAAACGCACCATCCGTCGCACTCGCGAGGCGACCGTCGATTCGGCAGCAAGTTGCAAACGCATGATAGGCGACGGCCGTGGCCTCCATGTCAGCCCGCCACGCTGGCTCGGGAGATTGGTCCGGAGATTGGGCCGATTGCCGGCGCCCCAGATCGGTGGCGACGCTGAGGAGCGCAGTCGTGTCCACCAAAGTGTGAAGCATCTCACGCCGCCACACCGAGCTTGAGCTCAGAAGTGTATCCTCGTCGCTGCTCTCATCGCCATCGACATCTGAGACGTGTGCAGCAGCGTCAGAAGTGCTGCTTGGGTCATAAAAGTCGCTGCTGCTGCTGCCGCCGCCACCACCGCTGCTTCCAGCACCCCACCTGCTCGCCGCGTCGCGAATGGTTCTGCTGCCCACGTCGGCTCGATCCTCCATCGTCCGGTCTAGTGCAAGAGAAGCCGCTGCGCTCGGCATAGTGGCCGATGCGGCCTTCGTGGATGCACTTGCCTCGGAAGAGTTGCAGAAGCGCTTCCACAGCTCACGAAGCACGTGCAGCCTGAGCGCTGCCCGTGGCACAGCCAACGTCTCTGCCTTGTCCGCCTCCGCCGTACACTCTTGGGTGGCGTTGGCGCCCCTGTCCACGAGAGTCGCAAGCACCTCCACGCATAGCCGCGCGGGCAAGGGCCGGGCAAGGGCTCGGCTGAGCTCGAAGTGTAGCGCCGCTGCGTCGCGTCGCGTCGAGGGCGAGTTCGCAGCTCGAACGCACTGGGCGACGAGGAGGACCAGATGGCAGCGCTCAGCCACTCGGCACACGAGCAACTCACCGGAGCCCATCGCTCCCTTTCCCACACGTGGCCGTCTCCCCTCCCACCGCAACCCGAGGTCAACGACGCCGAGGAGGGCAAGCACGTGGCGGCCGAGCTCAAGACTCTTGAAGGGTTCGCTTGGCGGATGTACGGGAGCTTCTGCCTCTGCAGAGCGACCCGAAGCCTCGACGGCAGCTCTGACCCTCTCGACGAGGTCGCTTGGCGCATCGGCAGCTGCAGTATTCTGTTCCTCGGCCATACCACCATCAGCGTCGGTGTTGCCTAGAGGGCCCTCGCATGCCTCGCTGCGTGCGGCGCGACTGACCGAAGAGCTAAGCGAGGCAGCGAGCGGCGCGAGCGAGGCAGGGATCGCTAGCCTCCATAGGTAGCTGAGGCCTGCACCGTCCGCCGCGACCGCTCGCCCCGGCAGCTCGGCGCACCGAAGGGCGCAAAGCATCTGGGCGTAGAGCACCTCGCGCCATGTGCCGAAGTATCGCCAGCCGTCCAACGAGGCGCTTGCAGCGCCGCTGCTTGGAAGCTCCCACCAAAGGCGGCCGAGCGCGATCGCCTCATCCGCGTTGGCCGCACCGGCAAGCAGCGGCGCGGTCCGCTGCCTGCTCTGCGCGCGGTCATGGTCCCAGAGGGGAGCAGATAGGCCACGCGGAGCCCCGCGACGCTCCGTTGGCTCCGCCGGCTCCGGTGGCGGAGCGAGAGGGAGTAGCACGCCCTGATCGAGCAGCAGCCGAGGTAGCGTGACGTGCGCCAACGTGACTCGCTCCTCTGCTGTGAGGAGCCCAACGCAGCGCCCCAGCAGCCGCCACGCTACCACGGCGCCCGCACCAGTGGCCATCGGCGCAGCCTGTGCCAGCCATCGTACAACCGTCGATCCCTCGCTCGTCGTGAGCGATGCACGCCGACGCAGAAGCGCATACGCCATCTGTAGAGCGGCCACGAGAGGCGCGTCGGCGTCGGCGTCGGCCTCCGGCAGCCTTGAAAGCTGTTGGCTGCCTTGGCGCGCAACGAGCGCACCGCTGCCACCACCGAGCGCATGCTTCTGAATGAAGAGTAACAATGGCTGCCGAAAGGCGGGCTGCACGGCTGCCACCGCGGCGAGGCACGCGCACAGAGGAGGGAGCAATGGAGCCTCGAGCCGCGGCGCGTGCTGGAGGGCCTCGGACAAGATCGTGCTCGACGCTGCCAATGCTTGCGCGTGGCCATCGGCCAGCTCGGAAAACGCGGCGGCCGCTGCCGCCGCGGATGCCGGCGCCCCAAAGAGCGCGCTGAGCAGTTCAGAGAGCGCTAGCTGGCTGCTTCTCTCCACCAGAGAGGCGTGCGACCGCGAAGCCACCATAGGGGTGGCCGACGGCCTGCCTGGAAGCGCGTCGGAGTCGGCGGAGGAGGTGCCCAGACCGGCGCCACTGTGCACGTAGTCACCGCCGCAGCCTCCACCTGTCAGCTCTGAACGCGGCGCCACGTGGCCGACGAGGCCGACGGCGAGGCACGCGCCGTGTCGGGCGGCGTCGACGGCGGGATCGGCAAGGAGAGCGGCACATAGTGGAGGAAGTCGGGGCAGCACAATAGCGGGCAGCGCTGAATCGGTGGCACAGGCCACGAGCTCAGCCGCCGTCAGGGCGCCGCGGCACAGTGCTCGCGAGAGCGCCTGCGTCGCGGCGGCGGCGTGCCGAGGCATAGGTAGCAGCAACAGCAGCAGCATGGCCTCCCACCGGGTGAGATGGCTGGCCGCGCCAGTCTGCGTGAGTAGCGCGCGTGCGGTGCCGCCGTTGACTCGCAGTGTGTTGGCCACCACCTGCAGCAACAGGGCAAGCGTGCCGCTCGAAACGGCGCCGAGCTGCGAACGCAGCTGGCGCAGCGTGCGCCCTGCTTGCGCTGGAGGGAGCGCGCCAAGGACGCATCGGACGAGCGTAGGCAAATCCGACTCGTCGGCGAGAGGCAGTGCGCCGAGCGCGAGCTGGGCGAGCTCCGGCTTGTGAGCCTCGGGAAGTGCCACCTCGCCAAGCGCGCCGATCGCGGGCAGCATGAGCGTACGGTCGGCAGCGATCAGCTCCTTCACGACCACTACCAACTGGCACATCTCCTCGTCAGTGTCGCCGAGCAGTTGCGGCACTAGCCCAAGGAGCTCGCGAGCGGTGGCGGACGGGACCAAGAGGAGCATTTGCAACACGTCTGCCGTTCGAGCTGCCGTTCGTGAGCCGTGGGCGCTCAGCAACTGCGCAATGCGCCGGGCGCCATGGGCATCCTCGAGCGGCAGCCGCCCGAGCAGCGTAGACGTTGCAGCTGATTGCGCCGCCGGGTGGCGCAAGAGCGCGGGGGCCGATCGCTGAACCAAGTCGAGCGGAGCTTCGGAGAGGTCGATGGCAAGGTCGGCGAGGTCAGTGGCCATGGCCCGATCCATTCACACGCGTACCGGTAAAAAGACACCGGGGGGAGCCGGGACACACACGGGCACACGGACACACAGACGAACCTCACAACCATCCCAACCCACCAACGCACCCGAGCGACCGCGTACCGGTAAAAAGACACCGGGGGAGCCGGGACACACACGGGACACACGGGACACGCGGACGCACAAAGGCACACAGACCACACAGACGAACCTCACAACCATCCAAACCCAGTTCCAACAACACACACCCAGCACGTCAGCGCGACGACCGAAGCCGCCGGGGAAGCCGCGGCCGACTCAACAGCCGCAGGCCCGGGGGTGACGGGGGTTTGTTATCGAATCAGGGCATCCCTTGATTCAGATGAGTTGGGTTGAGTTAAGAGTTGCTGAGTGATCTTGAGTCGTGAGTTAAGAGGTGCTGTGTGATCT
>JWZX01002798.1:0-13200 GCA_001275005.1 Chrysochromulina tobinii
AGATGTCCCCCCGCCGTTTGGGATATTGGGCATACCATGGGGATACATATCGGGAGCTCTGCTGCTCGGAGTTCGAGGCCCAAGGGGGATTCTCGAATCTATTCGATGCGCTTCCTGATTAATCCCAACGGGAGATACATAGGGTGCAGATTGTGTGCTACTCGGCACCTCTGCAGCTCGGGGGGAGATTTCCGAAGCGCAATGGTGCGCATGATGTCGGTCTCTCATTCGAGAGTGATGTGTTCCCGCCCACCCACCGCGATGTAAGCCTGGTCTAGCTTTAGCAGGGACCGGGTTTCGCGCTCACCAGGCTGCTTGTGTAGCTTTGATGAATCGCAATTCTATGTTTCAACGCGCGACCAGGTTTACGCCTGTCCAACCTCGGCCTTTTGGTGTGTGCTCTAGACGGCATTCTTCGCGAGTCTGGCCCATGACCTTTCTCCCCGCCTACATCAAGCGCATCGGCCTATCGAGCGTGCCGACGCGCGCCGACCTGGCAACACTCGCGCTCGTCATGGCGGCGCAGTCGCGCTCTATCTCCTTTGAGAACTGCGATGTGGTGCTCGGCAAGAGAATTTCAATGGCCGACGCGGACGTGGAGGCCAAGCTCGTGGGCCAGATGCGCGGCGGATATTGCTTCGAGCAGAATACACTCCTGCGCATGGCGTTGCAGGCGCTCGGGTTTCAGGTCACGCCGGTGCTGTGCCGCGTGCGCTGGAATAAGCCGTCCGACGAGGATGAGCCGAACACTGCGTTCACGCACATGGCGCTCAAGGTGGCACTCGACCAGGGCGAGTACCTGGCGGACGTGGGGTTCGCGGGCACCAACAGCATCGCGCCCGTCGCCCTCGGCACCGCCAATTCGCAGGCGCTTCCCGAGGGAGAGTTTCGAGTGACCGACGGGCGCCCCGGCTACCAGGTGCTGCAACTCCATGTTAAGGACGAGTGGAGGGCGCTCTACTCCTGGCGCGTGGGGGAGGCGGCGGCCGCCATCGACCTCGAGTGCGCCAACTGGTTCTCGTGCACCTATCCGAAGGCTCGCTTCACCACGTCCTTTTTCGTGTCCCGCGTAGTGGGCGACGAGCACCACCACATCCTCAACGAGGAGTATGTGGTGCGCAAGGGTCATGGCGTTGGCTCGACCGTTGAGAAGCAGCGCGTGGCTGACCTCGAGCAGTTGCTCACTCTGCTCGAGGAGGTGTTCGGCATCGAGCTGGCCGCGGGCACCGATGTCACCAACCTCGATCGGTACTTGCCGCCGCCGGCGAACGTGGATTGACACTTTTTGGACATGGGAGGTTGAGGCGCCAATCGCAATCCGCACACGCGCCAGAGTCAGCGTGCGACACTCGAGTGTGGCCGTACGGTCATTGCGTACGGTGTGGCAGAGGTGCGCCGTCAGATCACCACCTTATAACGCTCACCACACAGTTCATACACATTTGCCATGGCCACAGTTTCGTTTGACTGCCCGCGAATCAGCGTCCATCTGATTGCGATTCTCATCTCCGTTGTGGTGTGAATGTTAAAACCCGAAGTGTTGTTCGTCTTGTTTTGGGCGACGTGGATGACGACGCTCACTGGCTCCACCGCGGCGACTCTTTCGGGGACCGTGGATCCGCCCACGGTTAGTGCGGCGATCGCCGGTGCCATCATCCAGATCGCAACGCTCTCAAGCATCTGGTTCACAAGCACCTCAGCAGCGACATGCTGTCCTGACCCGCGTGAGTGCTTCGACGACCCTTGGGCGCGACAAGTGCTCATCACGCTCACGCTGTGCTTGGCTCTCTGGCTTTACTCTCTGCGAACGATTCCTTCTACAGGCACCTCGGACCCATCGATCGTCGATCGGCTGTGGTCCATTCTCCCGTTTCTCTATTGCTGGCACTGGTATTTCTCCGTGCCTAGCGCGAGACAGCTCCTCATGGCCCTGCTGACGACAGTTTGGGGCGTGCGCCTCACCGTCAACTTTGCGCTCAAGGGCGGCTTCTCCGGCGGCGAGGACTACCGTTGGAAAGAGATCCGTACGTGGCCGGGCTTCGACCGCGGCTGGGAGGGTTTCAACTTTCTCTTCATCTGCGGCTTCCAGCAGCTCGTCATCCTCGCGTTCACATCGCCGGCGGCCGCGGCGCTCCGTCCAGACGCGCCACCCCTCAACTGGCTCGACGCCGTCGCTGCTGCCCTTTTCCTACTTCTCGTCGCGGGCGAGGCGATTGCCGACTACCAGATGTTCGTTTTCCAGACCGAAAAATATCGCCGAATCCGTGTTGGAGAACCTCTTGGACCGCAGTACGAGCCCGGTTTCGTCCAGACGGGGCTGTGGGCGTACAGCCGACATCCAAACTACTTTTGCGAGGTGAGCCTCTGGTGGGCCTTTTACCTCTTCTCCTTGGCCGCCGGCGCCCCAATACTCAATTGGACGATGTCCGGCCCCGTGTTCCTCACGTGCCTCTTCACGCTGCCGCACGCGTCACTCGACGTTGCCGAGACCCTCTCCTCGCGCAAGTACGCCCAATACGCGGAGTACCAGGCGCGCGTCTCGCGCTTCTTCCCCATGCCACCCAGGCCTGCGGGCGAGGTACTGAAGCAGCTCCATTGACGTACGATTTCTGTTGCCGCTCAAAAACAGTCCACAGGAGTCAGGACGAGCATGGAATGCACCATGTCGCATGTGTAAGTTATCTGCTGTCACGCGCCAGTCCCAGTGGCAGTGTGGCAGCGCCGAGAACAGTGCCGAGATCTAGCAATTGGCGGTGACCGGTGAGTCGCACCAAGCCCCTTGGTCGCAGCGTCGGTTACAGACAATTGGTGACCATCAAGAGCTCCCCGACGGGCTCTCTCCTCTTGGACCGGTCTCGTCCTTTCCTCATTCCTCCCCACGTTCCCCTCAACCCCCCGACGATTTTCTCACCGGGCGTAAAGGTACTCGACAGCGCCCGCCTTCGGTCGCTCCGCGAGTCCTTCTCGGCCCTCTTGGGTGATTCGTCCCCGCCGAAGTGTTCTCCTCCAGGCACGGCTGGGCCGTCTCAACTTGATCTGGACGGTGCGACCCGCAGAGCAATCTTCTTTTACGATTCCAAGCTCCCGACCAAAGAGCGTGCGTGGAATCAGCGCACACAGGGCGGATTTCACGTCAATTGGGTAGGCCGTGGGCCGGAATGGCTCGCCCGAGTGCGACTTGCGTATCGCTTTGATGACTCGGGACGACTTCGCGGCAACCCTGCCCACCCCGATTGCCCGCTTGCGGCTCGGTTCTGGTGGGAATGTCAGCTCGTTTGCGACAAGGCACGCAAAACCGTCAAGAGGAAGGAATGCCTCTTCGTCTTCGATAAGCTCCTCGAACTTGAGTCCGAGTACCCGATCACTCATTTTGTGTCTACTGACGGGTCCAAGGATATTCACGAAGAGACGGGCGCCGTCAGGATCAGCAGGGTGTGCTTAGCCGTTGCGCAAGGGAGCCTCGGGTGCTCGGTACTCGGGGGACAACTGGATGTTTACGCTGACACCTTTGAACGCCACTCCTACGAGGCGGAACTTGCCGCCTTTCACGATCATCTCACTGCCACGAAGGACTCTGTCACCGTCGTGGTCACGGACTGTCTGAGTGGTATGCAGGCGGGACACGCATTCCCCGGGCGCACGGTTTCCTCCAAAGCCGCGCGCTACCGTGACAAGGAACTTGGCAACATCTCCCAGCTCGAGCAACGACAGCGGGCTGTTCTCTATGTTCACATTCACAGTCACGAAGGCGTTACCCCGAACGAGGCCGCAGACGCCACTGCCAAGTTCATGCTCGACTCTTCGCTCTTGCCTCTGGACCTCATGCCCTCGGCCCACACCAAGTGCCGCGTTGCTGGCGTCAAGAGGGGGGTGGGCCGCGCCGCCTTTGACTTTTGCTCCGCCTTCATGATGGCCAAGCTCGCGGGCGCATCCTCTTTCACTCTTCTCGAGACCATGGATACCTGGCCGCTCCTCCGCCGTTCCCCGGTCAAAGCTAAGTTGCTCACAGAGGCAACCTTTGACTCCATCCTCGACGCACGCGCCGACCGCTGTGGACTTCTTGCTGACCGCCTCGGCACAGGGCTCCTTGAGCGAGTCCTTCCGGGCGAGGCACAGCTCGACCGCCTCCGCGAGTATCGCCCTCAAAAGGGTTGCTGGGAATGGTGGTGCCAGACGCACGTGCCCTGCCCCTGCACTGGCTGCTTTCTCGCTCGTGACGTCACAGTGGCCGGCCTATGGCGACCTGTCCCCGCTCGAGTTCCTCAATCGAGGTGGCACACCCTCACCACTTGCTGCGTCGGAGACTCGGCACAACACCGATCACGAGCCATGGGATGGCTGGCCCATCGCCTCAGCGATTTTGGCACCCAGCAGGCCCACTACGCTTTAACAGCACTCTCCGGCGGCGCTGACCGTCTCGGCCCGCTCGAACGTCACGCTGCCCTCCGCTTCCTGCTCGGCTTACCGGACGCTCCGCGATCACAACAAATCGTCGAATCTCCCAAGGCGGCCCGGACCCTTGCGCTCGGGTATGGAAGGGGCTTCCTCAAGTGGGTCGTCGCTATTCTCGCTGAGGGACGGAAGGCTGCTTGCACAGCTCGCATTGGCCCCTCAACAAAGGTCAACGCGGTTCGGACCACCGCGGTCTCTTACCGTGACCGAGTCGTCATCATCGACCAGCCTGCCCCTAGAGCCACGTGGATGGCGTCAAGAGGCCTTCAAGAGGTATGGGAGGGAGCATGCCTCGTCCGGCGCTGTTTCAGGGCACTTCGACTCTGGGCCACCATGGCGGGCATCGCAGCGCTTGACAGAACAAGACAACCCTTCACGGAGCCCGACAGAGACGGAGGGCGAAAGGCGGGAGAATGGGCTTATGACAACTGGGAGTCTGAGCTCGGCGTCTTCACAGCCTTTTACACACTCGCGCGACGTGCGCAGGCGAGCCCTGCCTTGGACATCGCTCGGGCCTTCCAGTTTGCCGCTAGGCAGCGGCGCAGACTCGTTTGGCTGCGGGCCGCGGGTATTGACCCCACCATCGCCCGTCGGAAGCAGGCACGAGTGGATGCTCGGAGACAAGGTGCACTCGACGCTCGCCTTCGTCGACTGGCTGCGCAGGCGGCTCGGGCGGCCGCCCACGCTGCTCGGCGGGAGCAAGCTCGCGTAGCTCGCGAGGTCGAGGCGGATCTCTTGGAGGCAGCTCGCCTTGCTTCTGCTGCGGTCACCAGGACCCAGCGCCCCTCTACGGTTTTTACTACGGAAGCGATAGACGCGGCCAGGCAATGCAACCAGTCTAGCTCCTATGATCCTCCTCCGCCTCAGGTCACCGCGTCAAGGGCGCCCCAGCTGGTCAGGTTTCGATGCACTCGGGGCCACTTCCTCGTACCCGCCCCAGTCCGTAGCGGACGAGGCGGCTTCCAGCTCCGTTGCAATGGGCCTTGTGGACTGCGGATCCGGCCGGGCACCCTACGTTGGATGTGCGAAGGCCACGTTTGCGACCTCGACATTTGCCTCGATTGTGTGGGTAAGGACGACTCGGAGGGCCTCCCGCGCTCGCGCATCCGTTGCCCGCTCGGCCACAGCATGTGCTTCTGCCTCACCACCGCCTCTGCTCACTCCTATCGAAAGTGTGATGGTGAGTGCCGCAGATCACTGGTGGAGGGGACGTGGGCGTATGAGTGTGAACCTTGCTCCCTTGACCTCTGCGCCGCGTGTGCTCCGGGAGGAATTCCCCCACCCACGGCACCACCCGCCGCCCTTGCACCTCGAAAGCGAGCCCGAGAACCCCCTACACGTCCGGCGCACAGGCTGCAGTCCGCCCAAGGGACAAGGGCCCCGCGGCGCGCTCGCCCCGGCAAGCAACGTCGCACCCTATTTGATAATGCATCCGATGACGGGCTGAGTCTGGTAGCGGAACCCCTTCCGGCCGCTCAAGGGGTGGGGCGCGCTCGGCGCGCCAAGCGGAGCAGGGAACCTGACGCGCCTAGTGATCACCCGGCAAGGGGGCCCCACCGTCAATCTTACGGTGAAGGACCGGGGCGGAAGCGCAGCGGTCCACCTTCAATACAGTCGCGCGGGCAAGGACCGTGAACGTGAGCAGGCCTCCCTCGGCCTCCTCCTTCATCACCTTGACACTCCCGCCCCTCTCCCTCCTTCACGATCCTGTGTCTGTGTTTTGCGTGCGGCGCGCGTGTGTGTGTCCGTGTGTGTGTGCGCCGCACTCTGCGCCCCCACGTTGTGTCTCCACGGGACCTGTGGCTGTGCGTCTGGCCGAGATGGCAATTTAACGTGAACGTGAACGTGGTCGCAGCGTCGCACAGAAGCCAAAAAAAAGGACCAAAAGGCGTTTTGGGTCGACAGGTGAACCCTCAACTCCTTGCCTTACAGCGGCTTCGTTCGAGCCGCACAGCCCTTCTGGATGTGAGAAGCCTTTGGCCTGCGGACAGTAGTCAGTACCTGTCTCCCCGGGGTAAACCGCCATGTATTTGGATGTATAACTACAGTTCGTCAACGTGTTACTTAACACGCTCCACATTACAACAATCCACCCACACACTATCGTCGTCAGACTTAGACCTACCTGTGTAACCCGATCCTCATGTACAATACTTGCCCAGCGCTACCGATACAATTCCAACGCGTCCCAACATGTACGATAATGCCATGCATCCGATCCAAATCCGACGCGTCCCTACCTGCTTCAGCCGCATACAGCACGCGTCCCACCCGCGTCCCACCCTGTGCACTGTCTCGCATCCGCAGCGTCCGCCCTCCCGCTATTCCAGGCACCAGGCCGCCACAAACCAGTGTTTTCCACCGCCAGAGCCGCGCTGCGAATTCCAGTCTCCAAGGCCTCTCTCCGTATTAATGATCCAGATGTGCACCCTCTGTGTCAAGGGGTTGCTTGAAAACTCAAGATGCTCCTCCGTCAGCTCACGCGTCTGAACAAAGTGCGCACGCCAATGTTCAAGCGGTCCAGGCCCATTCAACCAATAGGGGTCTTCATCAGGACCGTCAGGGTTTTGCTCCGTTGCCACCTCCTGCACCTCCTCCGTGAACAGCCACTTCGTCACCGAGTGCTTGAGGACGCTCTTTGCATGCGTGACGAAGCGTTCGGTGTTGTAAACGGCTGCCGCCTCCTTCGTGAGCGTGTGGAACTCGGTGCCAAGCGCGCGCAACGCGCATGCCCATCCCGCAGCAAGGTGGCCGCACGCGTTTGGTATCTGGTCGTTCGAGAAAAGTTTCGTGCCCGTCAGCCCCGCCGCGCCCAGGACCATTGCCACCTCGTGGCCTTCGGCGCTCGCCAGGAAGTCGATGACGATATAGCGACCACAGGTTTGTGCGAGCCGCAGCCCCACTCTTGGCTGCGTCTTGGCGATGACCTTCGCGAGCGCCTTCGCCTCGGCGAGGCTGTACAGCCGCATCGCTCCTCGGGTAGGCAGCCCTGCTGTCACGCACGCAGCGTCCGCAAACGCCGTGGCCGCCGGCTGCGGGATGCCAAGGAGGATAAGGTCAATGAGTGGCACGGTCTCTCTCACATTGCGCGCGTCTGCAGAGATGCTCAGTTCAAACATGGCCTGCGTACGCACGGGGTCAAGGAGCCCGCCGCCGCTACGGCCCAGAACGAGGGAGTCGTCCAGCCGGTACTTGCCCGTCTCGAGAGCGTACGCGAGGACCAGCGAGAGCGTTAGCGCCGGCCCGAGGGCGGAGAGGTCGTGCTGCTGCACAAACCATGCAGATAGCACAAAGAGGTTCGTCACCTTGAACGCCAGTAGCTTTTCGTTGCTTTTGGGCGCCTTGTTCATTTTGTTCGAGGCGTATGCATTGCCCGCGGCCTTCGCCCTATAAAAGTCTAGGCAATCCTGCTTCTCATCGTCAGAGAATCCGTGCGAACACGTGCGAAAGTGCGCCAGGCCTGTGTCCTTCTGCACGTAGCCAAACCCGTACTTGAGGTCCACTAGCTTGTACTTCTTCACGTTCAATCGCATCACGACATCCGAGGCCTCGCTCAGCTTCAGCTTCAGCCAGGTCTTCTCCTGCTTGAGGAGCGCCTTCAGGTCCGCAGTTGACATCTCCGCAGTGAGCTCGAGCGTGTACATACCTTGAATGTGCGGCTCATTATTGATCTCTCCCATCTCGATGCTGAAGATCGCCTGCTGCACTTGCCCGTCCTCCTTGCGCAAAATATATTCTACGTCGAGATGAGCGTGCATCGTCTGCACCTCTACGAGCATCAATGCGCCCGCCGCAATGGCAGCGTTTGCAAGCCGTAGAGGAGTTGCCGTGACCGAGATCATCAACACGTGCGGCTTCGACGGAGTGCATGTCGGCGGACCTCGCATCCCGGCGGTCTGATGCACGCACACTCGACAAGCAAACAACTCAGCATGTGAGCACCAAACCACCGACACAAGGAGCCAAGCTGACTCACATGCGAAGCTGAGTGCTTGCGCGAGAATCAATTCACAGCTTCGTTGGATTCGTTCACGAATGGCTTCGAACGTTTTCAAATGTTCATTTCAATATAACGAAATGTGATTTCCTATTGGATTCGAATTGGGGTTCGTCTCAAATTAAAAACTTGACGAAAAAAGAAGATATCAGAATTTCAAATAGACAAGTTTGACGAGTTCCTTCTCCTCGAAAAACACCGACGATGTCGGTCGTGCTCGACAACAGGCTCGACAACCGGGCAACCTCATCCGGCACCCGCATCCGCCGCCTCGAGTCGTGCGCGCATGTTCCGCAGGTCGCTCAATGCCTTCGCCTCGGTTCTCGGTAACGACTCCGAAACAATCGATCCTCTCACGGCCAATGGTTCCGTTTCAACTGCAACAACTTCAACCGGCGCTGTCCTTGGGTCCGACTTCCAGGGTGCACCCGACGCGAACACGATCATCGCGCCCAGTATTAGCGCGCCTCAAAGCACTGTCCTCGACGCGCTTCACACGCCCATCGGCGCGACGCTCACTGCGGTGGACCCAAAGGGCACAGCAAATGAGGCCGTCGTCAACCTAGCGCACGTGCTCGCGGAGGCCGAAGACAAGATCACGTGCGTAAACTGCAAGGGCTCGGCGTGCCCCGGCGATACCTCCTGCATGTTTGACTCGAACGTCTTCTCTGCGACTCGGAGCCACCCGTGTGACAACTGCCAGCAGCCTATACAAGCTAACGTCCACTTCATCACAAAGATGCTGCGCGGTCCGGGCACGAGCCGCTTCTGGCATGTCGAGTGCGCTGCGGCGTGGTACCTTCACAACCCAAAGAGAACGCGGACGCCAGGGGTCCTCAACTTCCAAAAGCCAAAGCCCGAGTTGATGGAGTACCTCGACCGCTTCGTCCGCGCCGACAAGCCCAAGTTCTACCTCGACGGCACCGCGGGATGCGGCAAATCGAACGGCATCATGTACGTCGTCGACGAGTGTCGCAAGAAGAACCTCACCGTCCTCGTCCTCGTCTACGGTGTGAACGCCAAGGAGGAGCTCCTCTCCCGCGGCCTCCTCTCGAGCGAGTGCTACAATTTTCACTCCTACTTCTCACGCGTGTACGAACGGTGGGTCGTTGGCACTTTGCGCGAGCACCTCACAATGGCAGATATGAGCACTACCTCCAAAGGGGCACACGCAGCGTCGCGGACCGCCAAGACGCTCAAGCCGACGATCTGCCACAACAAAATACGTCTCATCATCTCCTGCCTCCTGCAGCACGAGGAATGCGCCGAGGCTCGCATCATCCTCCTGCGCCCTTTTGCAACTGAGCTCGCCAATAAGGCGCGTGCGTGCGCTTTTGGCGGTTCGGGACCCTCGAACTACGACTTCGACGCCCTGGTGCAGCTCGTGAACCGCTATCGCCTCGAACTCGTCCTTGAGGCGACCTGGTCCGTGCGCCTTACGCAGCCACAGAAGCTCACAATGGATCGGCTCATCGGTGCTGGACCGGAGGCGCGCATGGCGTACGCAATCTCTATGGTCATCCCAACCCTTGAGCTCTCCTGGCGGTGCGCCTGCCAGCTCAACGTCGAGACGGGGGGCACCATCTACACCGAGCTCGTCAACGAGGTGAGCCGGGAGGTTGTGAAGCTACCAGTCATTGACTACGCAGATATGGTGCTCATCGTAGACCTAATGGAGATCGACTTGGCCAAGTTGGACCGCGTCTTGTGCGACGAGTTCCAGGACCTGCAGGAGGTGCAGATGCACGTTGTCAAGCGCATCCCAAAGGCACGCACGGGCTCCATCCTCGTCGTCGGTGACCCTTCGCAGGCTATCTTTGCCTGGAATGGCGTTAACCCAGACTCGAACGCCAAGTTCGTGGAGGATGCTGATATCTTCCATCTCGCCGACAACTATCGGTGCGCGACGAGCATCTGCGTGGTCGCGCAGCAGTTCCTTGACAAAATGGGCCGTGACCTCATCATCGTCCCTATGCGCACGGCATCCGGCCTCGTTCTGCACCAGTCTTTTCATGGCTGCCCCATCGACGTGAACAAGGACAACCTCGTCTTGCTGCGCACCGCGCGGCACGCGGCTACCTTCTTCCACGTCTTGAAGGGAAAGGGCTTTCCGGTCGCCATGAACAACTCGAACGACCTCATCCCACTGATGAAACAGGCTCTGGGCACCAAGACGGAGACGCTAGGTTCCGTGCGCCGCCGCCTGTCGCTCAAACTCGCAGAGACCGTGCCCGACGCGCAGGGCGGCACTTACGAAATCCTCGAGGCAGTCGTCGCCCTCTCTGCGTTGTATGCAGACCCACTCGAGCTTCTTGAAACACCGGACTCGAAGCTTCAGTTCGTCTCGTGGCTCAACGACTACTTCAAGCTCCCATCAGGCCGTGTGCCAATCCTCGTCTCCACCATGCACGCATGCAAGGGCCTCGAGGCTTCTGTTGTCTACATTGGCAACCCGTTCTTATGCCCCCTAGCTGATCGCGTTTCGTTGGGTGGCTGGCAGATGATGGAGGAGCTATGCGTAGCGTTCGTCGCACACACGCGTGCTCGTGACATCCTTTGCTTCCTCCCTAACCTTGAGACCACGACACGCACGAGTGTCCTCGCACTCTGGGACGCACCGCCGACTGACACCGTCTTGCAGCCTGACGCCGTCTTGCAGCCCGACGCCGGCTGCGACACACAGGAAACTGAGCCTGCAACTCCTCCTCTACTTTCCATCGAATCCACCGAGGCCGAGCGCAATGCAGCCAGTCCACATTCCGTCGCACTACGGCTCCTCGGCCTCAAGAACATGCCTGCAGCAAGGTCCGAGGTCGAGGTAGCAGTACGTGAGCGCCTCCGTCATGGTGCGGACGACAAGCACCGCCGCGCAATCCTTGAGGCTCGTGCACTCTTGCGCAACCTCCTTCCGTAAGCTGCAACCAGTGCGGACAACCAGCTCCGCTGATCCTCGTCGGTCGTGGCTTGCGCGGGCTTAGCTGCAACCTGGTCACAGGCCTTCATGCCAGGTGGGAGACGGTGCATGTAATGCCATGAGATGCAAACATACAACACCAAACTATCGTATCCATACAACACCGAACTTTCGTAATGTATCCGTCATGGTATTGCATGGCATTGCATGGCTGCAACCTGGTCACGGCCATCGTGTAAGGTGGGAGTCGGTGCATGTGAATGCCGGATGGTGCCACATGCAAACATACAACACCAAACTATCGTAATGTATCTGTCATTTTTTGCATGGTATTGCACGGCCTCTTTGCATGCCTCTTTGCCAATAATGGTCTTTCCTTTCTTACTCCCTTGATTAAGCAATTTATAGTTAAATTTATTGCTTCTCGATAACATAATCTCACACTATCTCGTCTACATCTTCTTGGAACACCACTATCAAGCACGCCATTCACACAGCTGGGATCACCGCAATATTGTCTACACTTTGACCTCTTCAGAAATTATTATAAAAATTCAATCTTGACAACATAATCTCACACTATCTCGTCTACACCTTCCTGGAGCACAACTATCAACACACGCCAATCACACAGCTGGGATCACCGCAAATTTGTCTACACTTTGGCCTCTTCATAAATTATTATAAAAATTCAATCTCAACAACGAGATTGGATCATGTATCTCGCTCAGATCTCCTCCGTTTTCAAATCCGAATGCAGATTTGGCTAGAGTTCATAAGATCGATAGGAGGGTGGGGTACCTAGGAGGGTGGGGTACCTAAGGTAGGAGGAGGAGAAGAAGAAGAAGAAGAAGAATATATATTCAGTCTCTCAACCTATGAGGTGGTGGAGGGTAGGGGGGTATGGGGCGGAGGAGGGTGGGGTACCTATTAGGTTTAGGAGGAGGAGGGTGGTGGAGGATAGGAGGAGGAGGAGAGTTAGTTAGGAGGAGGATAGGAGGAGGAGGAGAGTTAGTTAGGAGGAGGAGGAGAGATAGTTAGGAGGAGGAGAGTTAGTTAGGACTTAGGAGGAGGAGGAGGAGGAGGAGAGTTAGTTAAGACTTAGGAGGAGGAGGAGTTAGAAGAGTTAGTTAGGACTTAGGAGGAGGAGGAGTTAGGTCGAGAGTTAGTTAGGACTTAGGAGGAGGAGGAGGAGGAGCCTCTAATCCTCCTCCTCCTAACTAACTCTCCTCCTCCTCCTCACTATGAATAACTCTCCTCCTCCTCCTAACTATCTCTCCTCCTCCTCCTAACTATCTCTCCTCCTCCTCTTCACAAACTCTCCACTCCTCCTAACTAACTAACTCTCCTCCTCCTCCTAACTAATACCTAACTAACTCTCCTCCTCCTCCTTACTAAGCCTCCTCCTCCTAACAAACTCTCTCCTCCTCCTCCTCTAACTACATGTATCTCCTCCTCCTCCTCCTAACTAACTCTCCTCCTCCTCCTTACTATGAATAACTCTCCTCCTCCTCCTCTAACAAACTCTCCTCCTCCTCCTAACTAACTCTCCTCTCCTCCTCCTAACTATGAATAACTCTCCTCCTCCTCCTAACAAACTCTCCTCCTCCTCCTAACTATCTCTCCTCCTCCTCCTAACTAACTATCCTCTCCTCCTCCTCCTAACTAACTATCCTCTCCTCCTCCTAACCTCCTCCTAACTAACTATCTCCTCCTCCTCCTAACTAACAAATAATCTCCTCCTCCTCCTAACTAACAAATAATCTCCTCCTCCTCCTAACTAACAAATAATCTCCTCCTCCTCCTAACTAACAAATAATCTCCTCCTCCTCCTAAC
>JWZX01002799.1:0-54717 GCA_001275005.1 Chrysochromulina tobinii
GGTCGTTGCCCCGTTGGGACGTGATCTTCGTGCTGTGGATGTGGACTGCGTCGTGGTCTCTTTCGGTGCGTCCTGTCGTGTGCGGGAAGAAGTCATAGCACGGTGAGTGATCGAAGGTCTCGTTGTTGCTGTCGGGCGCGTAGATCCTGTCGATGCGCGTGTGCGTTGTTCCGCTGGCGTGACGATGGTGAGAGGTGAAGAAGGGTCGTGTTCCGTCCGTGCCTAGATGTTCTCGTGCGACGTCGACGAGCCCGTTGTCGTCGACGATGTCGTCGAGTGCGTGGTGGCCGTCGTTTTCGTAGGGCGATGTGCAGGTGGAGGGGCGGGACGTGTCAAGAGAGGTGTCCGGGACGCAGTTGGCATCGAGCCCTAGTATGGTTCGGGGGGTGATTAGTGCGGAGAGTTTATTGAAAAAGGTGGTTCGTTTTGGTTTAGCTGCTTGCATCCAGTATTGGTTCCCTATTTTAGCGTATGATGACCAGTATAATTGACCGAGTTGCATGCCTTGGATTTCGCTTCGTGTGAAGACGGTTTTGCCCGAGGTGATCGCTGAGATTAGGGGGGCGGCCGTGTCGGGGTTGACCTCGCGTCTGTTGTCAGTCTCGTCTTCGGTCCCTCGTACCCAGATGGTGCCTATGTCGTCGTTGTTCGGTTTAGAGGGTGCATATGCGCAGACGATCTTGCGGTGGGCGCCTTCTACTGTCATGTTGGCTGATACTGCGCCTCCCTCGAGTTCCTTCGGTGCACCACGTGTCTTACGGATGCGCGCGATGGCTTGGGACTGGTCTTCGCCTTTGTTGAGCTCGATTGCGGACCACGGGATGACGATCGCGGTTCCGCCCCAGGCGACTTGTTGGCCAGGTTTCTGAGGGGCGTACGCGATGATAAGGAGGAGCTGCATAGCACGGGCGACGGTCTGGTGTGTTTGCGCTGCGGACTCGTGGAGGTTGTGCTCTTGAATGAAGACGGCTGTTATAGGTTCCCGTTGATTCTCGGTACTGATGGTTTTGAGGCAGTCTCGTAGCCTTGTGCCTCCCTGGAGGCCGTTGACGTTTTTGGTGATGTAGCGTGGGCCGGGGTTGGGCTCGATGCCTTCCTCGGTGAGGTCTCTAATCCATGTAAGTGACGGGTGCTTGATGAGCCCGGAGAGGAGTGTAGTGAGCTCTTTGGCTTGGTTTCGTTTTTGTTTGAGTTTATAAGCGTATGTCCTGGTGATATGACCTATGACGCGTGGGTATCTATAAGTGTGTCGGGTACCGCGTGCTTTATCTCTTTGCGTATCTGCTCTCTGACATGGGTGAGGTGGTGGGATGGTGGTGGCGGCTTTGGTTGGGCTCGTGCGGGGCGCGTTGTATGGTGTTGCATCGGCGAGGGCACTTCGGCTGTCCATTGGCTCGGGAGCGGACTCGTGGCGGAATGGCGCCGGAGCGCTGGGGTCTTGCGTTGAGGCGAGGTGGCTTCCTTGTGCGATTGCGGCATGGTTTGATGTTGACGTCATGCTGACGTAATCTAAAAGAAGAAATTCCGTAAATGGGTCGTCAGTTTCGTCGTTGGAGGATTATTTTTTGGGGCTGTGGCTTCGGTTGTAGTGGTATGGTATGTCTTGCTGTACGACACTCTTCTTACAGCAGATTACCTCGGTACTTGGGTGTGGAGGGCAGTACTGGCCTCTCCTGTGGCGCTCGCTGTGGCTCACGGCTTCTTGAGCTTCTTCTGTGCCGCCTCGATGAAGTTGGTGGTCGCGCGCTTCTTCGCTGCCGCGTTCATCTTCGGGCCTTCTGTCGCTCTCTTCTCTCTCGTCTGGGCACATGGCGCGCAGTGAGTGTATCTTGCAGCCCCGAACGAGGCCGTCTGTTCTTCCGTCGGCCAGCGAACCCAGATGTAGCAGTCGGAGCAGAGGCACGCGAGGCCCATGAAAGCCCGCGAGAACTTGATGACGAATGGGACCTTCTCGATGGTCAGGTGCTTGATCTTCGTGAACTCGTTGAGCGTGCGAGTTCTGTTCATTATCACGTGGGACAGGTCGAGCAAGTCGAAGCCAATGTGGTAGGAGGCCAGGGCCGTCTGAACCTCGGTGTCCTTCGAGAGGCGGGGCTTGATGTATATGGCCTCGATTCCGAGGTGGGCGAGGGCGAGGGTGACGGCCTTGAGCATCACCTTGGCCGGCGGTGACTCCGCCGAGTTGTGGTCGCGCTCCAGGAAGAGGAAGTGCTCCGTGTTCGCGTGCGCCGTCGTCCCGGTGTCGTCCGTGTTGAGGTTGTACACCACTTTGGTGTCGTTGAGGGTGGGGTACTCGCCGTTCGGGGTCTCCATGAGGATGCGGACGATCTCGTGGGGGAGGATGAGCTGGAGGTGCTGGTGGTACTCCGAGATGGTCACCTCCGTCAGCTTTGAGAAGTCTTCGGGGTTGCCTTTGACCTTGAGGGTGTGGTGTAGTTTTTTCCCAAAAGTGGTGTAGTTTTTTCCCATACGCATTCATGTGCATTCGTATGCATGCGTCTGCATTCATATGCATTTCATTGTTTTTTCTATGCATTCAGACGTGCTGCATTCTACAAATCGGTTGCATTCGAACGCATTTTACAACCACTTTGAGCTGCTGCATTCTTCCGATGCGAGACGGTTGCATTCTGATGCATTTTCATACCTGCTGCATTCTGGACAAGTTGCATTTTGATGAATTTTGATGCATCCAAAAGGTCCGCTTCATGTTGATGCATTCGCCACGTGACGCATACATGGCGTGACGCATTTTAATGCATTCTGATGCAGTTGTAATAGCTGCATCTTACTGCATTCAGAATCCGGTGCATTCATATGTATTATTGTGCATTCGCAGTGCGTTGCATTCTACACGAGTTGCATTCAAATGCATTTGTATGCCTCCCCACATAAGCTGCATTCTGTCGACACGTTGCATTCTGACGCACTCGCATTCTTACGCATTCACGCGCATTCAAATGCATTCATTCATGTTAATACACACAACACGTAAGCAACAGAGCCGTGAAGGGCATGCATTCACACACGCATTCGTTTGCATTCACACGTGTATGCATTCGTGTGCATTCAGATGTATTTTTCGCATTCGTATGCATATGTATGCATTCGTATGCATTCTTGTGCATTCTGACGCATATGACGCGAGTATTTTTCCTTGGAAGTGTGGTAAGATAGATATAAGATTACAGTCGGCCGTCTGCACCATTCACGCCTCATAGCTTGGCACTCAGACAACTATCTTTGCCCAAGACCCGTGGCTCTCACTGAGCCAACGACAGACGTCGCAACTCGCGACCCGCCTTCTCCCCGGGGTAACTCATTCCCAACGAGCGAACCTTCCGGGGACTTTTCTGGCACGCATGCCTGAACGCATGCCGGATCTCTCGGACGTTCAGCTCAGTTCAGTTCAGTTCCGGACGCACGCATGGGTCCCCCCTTCTGTCTCAAATGACGTTTCGCTCGCCTCTGTACATAGTCTGCGCGTCATTCTCCCCTGGTCACCCACAGAAACTCTCCCCCGAGTTTCTGCAGTGCCCACGGCCCTTGCTCGCGCTGTCCCAAGCGCGCGTTGCTGGCCTGCAGCCTTCCTTGCAGCCTCGCTCTAATCGAAGCCCTCCCTGCGACCGTGGCCCGTAGCCGCGTCAACGGTCCTACCAACGTTGCTCACTTGGGGCGCATGGCGCTTGGCGGCGGTCAGAGTGGATGACGAAGCACGTACCAATCTCAAAACACTCTCCAACACCACAGACTATTCCCTAACCCACACAGGAATATCTTGGGATATCTCCGCCGGCCATTTGCATGAGTGCACACACACACACACAGGATCACAGGTTGTACAAGACCGACCCACATAGGGGATAGTACAGCTTCCCACATCGACTTCCCACAACAGACCCGAGACTAGTGAGACACCAATGGGTTTTCTCACTTTCTCTGAATTCATAGCGCCAAGTGCGTGCGAAACCACTGACGCACGCTAGGGTCGCGGAATGCGTCGTCCGGATCTTGCATGGTCTCGACAAATGAATGCCACGTAAAAGAGAGGGCGCCGATAGCCTTTGGTGGGTGTCCTTTCTCTCCGCACATTAGCTTGCCCGTCACAGCATCAACCTGAAGGAGCTTGTAGTGCGTGGCGACACCATTCCTGTAAGAAAACGTGCGGTTAATGTACGGCGCCATGGAATTGTGCATCCAGTCGAACCTCCAACAAATGGGGAGTGAATCGCGCAGGTTGTTAAAGTACGCAGTCCTGTTTCCGACAAACTGGCGGGACCAGCGTAAAACGGTCGACCACATGGTCTGTACATCGTACTTTGGAAGAGCACCCTTCCGTGCCATCTTGTGGACAAACTCATACATTCGTGCAGCGGTGCCATTGTCCACCATCCACAAGTCTCCATAGCATTGCTCTTCTAGAGGACCTTGACTGATCAACGATTGATAGTACCTGCCGCTCACTTCATTTCTATTCGTGGCATATCCGCCGCAGACAGCAAAGGTGCCGAATTCATGAAAGGGAATCGAGAGATCATGCATAATCAGGGTATCCAGATCGATCCAGATTGCTTTTTCGCCACGGTTTAGGAAGTGCTGCGCCACGTCAAGCCTTGCCCAGCATAGAGCGATCCATGAGGTATATGGGTCACCCAATGGATTACGCTTCAGCTCCGGAAGCGTTCGAGGGAAAAGGGAAGGGTGTACTCGCCTCATGTCCGTGCCGAGCGCAGCATAGGTCTTGCTGTCGGAAAATACATGCAACTCAAAGCATGTTTGACTCAGGGCGAGGCTCTTGGTGTTGATCACAAGAGCTTGCATCACGTCCTTCTGCACGAGTCGCTTCTGACCTGGAGCGCTGAACGAGCCAGAAGCCATCAAGGCAGGCCCGCTGGTGCGGGGCATTGTCCTCCACGTGGGATCGCGTCCATCGAGCTCGACAACAAACGTGAAAAAGCGCACGCAGTTTGTGGTTTGTATTTTGCCCCGGTCTAGTTCGGCCGGGGATATCTCGGCCAGGGACAGCGAGATGAGAAGCCACGCGGACAGAGGTCCATGATACCTGCTTGATACAGCCATTGCGCTGAGCAGAGACGACCGCTGTGGCGCGCACGTTGAGCCCGGCCAGAAGCCGCGTACAACAGCTTTCTCTAATTTTTTTCTAAGTTTTTCACGTTTCTCCGGTTTATGCATGCAGTGGTCTTAGTTGCGTGAACAAGAACGCTTGTGTTCTTCACTTTCCGCGCCCAGAGCACCGTGTCTGCGGCGTAATGGCTTCCCCCCCCACGAATGCTACTCTCGTCCTCCGTTCTTTTGGCGCTTCAAGTACATGTTAATTGTTAATAGTAGCTCGTGTTCGCAACTTTTGATGCAACTTTCCACTAATTTCCCGATCCCAGGCGCCTTGGACTAAGGGCCGAGCTCTGAGTCCCCTGTTCTAGACAGTACGGGTCCGAGAGGGTGGGGCATGACAAACGTGGCGAGCGCTCGCGCTCGACACACAACAACAACCACGCGGGACACGGCGACGCGACGAGCCCGTCGTTTCGAGAACGTTTCGTCTTCGAGGACGTTTCGTCGAACCTTCGAGGCTGTTCATTCATGCATGCATGCAATGGTATGCGAGTATTGCCCGCCCGCCGGTGGCGCGGCGCACCTTGCTTGTCGAGCTGGTGTGCGTCTACCGCCGTGCAACTCCGCTTGCCCTGGAAGACAACTAATTAGCGCTTACTCGCTAGAAACCACCGGCGACACGAACATGGAGTTGAAGCCTCACGAACTTGGTGCTGACCCGACATCGCATTGCGCTTACTTCTCATGGTTTGTCGGCAGATTCAGGAGTGCGGCGAGATCAGCAGCCCTTGGTGCAGTCAAAGAGGTGCCATTGCTCAGATAATGCAGAAATCTGCCATTTTTCATCAGTTTGTCCACAACTTGTGGTACATCAGGGTACGAGGGCAGCTGCGCCGTGCCCCACCTGGTTATGCTGAAAAAAGATTGAGCATTGGGACCTGGGTTTTTGTCTCGCCCTAGATGGTCATGGCACCTTGCCATTCGCCACCTGACATGTTCTTCATCAAGTAGGTTGTTGGATGCAATGGTCTCACTGTTGCTTCGCAGCTTGAAGATGTGACCTTCAATGCCCCCACTCAAGCTTGACATGTGCCAAGAAGCGTTTGCAAACCGTTGCCATGCAAGGCGCGGCTTGCCACAGCTGCTGCGATAGCCGCTTGCCACACAGTAAGGCCGCTGACTCAGGCGAACAGCGTTCGAGCCTATCTCTCGAGCCTATCTCATCCGCGTCTGAAATGAAGATGACATCGTCATCATGGCCACCAAGCTCGTCAAACGCCTGAAGGAGTGCATTACGAGCGAAGCTCTCGCGGCACCATGCAGTCTTGGCACGACCCATGCAGGATGATTCCAATCCTGTGGGCTCAATCGGATAAAAGATGACGTTTGGATGCATACTAAGCAGGCGTGCTGGAAAAGGTGGACGACTTCTGACGGGTTCGCCGGTTGCAAAGTTAAACGTTGGCTGCGCAAAGATGATTTTGTCAACGCAGTCTCCGATTTCCTTGGCGCGTATCGCTGCCAAATCGTACTCGTGGTTCATCAAGACCAAGTCGAATATTCTGTGATGTGTGCGTGGGCTGGGGGGGCTGGGGGCTGGGGAGGATGTTGCTTTGCTGATCGCCGCTGACATCCACTGCGAAGGCGCCCGAGGTGCGCTGGGAGTCCAGCATGTCCACTCTTCGTTCGTCGGCACGGTCGCACTGGACCAGCAGGGTCGCCTTTGAAGGCCGGGCGCCACCACAGTGCCATCCAAGTGAGTAAGAGATGGCCAGAAGAGGACTGCCGTTGCAGCACGTACTTGCATTCATGAATGATGCAAACATGACGCCCGGCCGTGGAGTCGCCGCAGGACATCTCTCGAGTGCCTTCTCCTCATCAAAGACCATGGCTGCGCTCGGAAGCTTGACGAGGGCAATTTCCGCTCTTGCGCTGGAGAGGTCCCGAGAACAGTAGCCTTGCAATGCACCAGCATCAGGTGCGGTAGGTGGTGCACAGTTGCCGGTATCCTTGCTCCTGACCCCTGTCGTTTGCGAGCAACGGTGATAAAAGAGTGGATCACGACGGAATGGGGGCGTAGATTTCTTTAGCTTTGGTATGTCTTCGGCACGCCACGTATGAGAAGTGGGGAGCACGCGCACACGAGCTCCATATGCACGATTGTGAAGATGGACGCCATCAGCCATAGCGCCCTGCTCCCAGGACCAGCGGCTCTTATCAGGCCAATTCGCATCCCACCAGTTCCGCAGGATCCCGCAGCTGTCTGACTTGCTGCGAGCGAAAAAGATGCCCGTGCATAGACCGGCATTGACGTGAGGGGCGTTCGACGTGAAGAGGAGCGACCAATCATCATCAATTAGAGCCTCGTCGCCGAGCAATCGGCCGTGCTCAAGATACTCATCGAGGCTCATCGAGTAATTGACAATTTGGACGTCGGAATCAAGGAAGACGACTCTGTTGCATCTACGTCCGTTGATGCCATTTTGAATCACATGCGCTACCGCGGGTATTTTGCACCAGTAAGGCGACAGGTAGCCGCGTACGGAATGGGAGCATCCCTTCCCATGGTGTCCACCTGTATGCTCAACGTACGCAAAGCCGTAGCCGTGGCAACGTGCGTACCGTTCATTGCGATCAGCAGCTGCTTGCCAGTAGCTCGAGGTGCCTTTTCTGTCGTCGGCGCGCGGCCGGTCTTCCGACTCGACGATGCACCATGGTAGCTCAGAAGGCACACGCTTTGCCGTCCCTATTGGAACAAAAGGGAAACCAAGCGCCGTAGCGTTCGACGGGTTGAATGAGAGAGCAATTGGCGCGGACGCGTTGATCGAGGCCATTGTCGGGAAGCGCGGCGGCCCTCCATTCGCAGGCTGGAGAAGCAACACGAAATATAATGAACGCATTTTTCTGTCGGTTTCTTGAGACTCGTCCACGACATGTGCATGCATTGTACAAGAACAACAATCAACGTCAGATGTGCGGGGGATAGCGCCAGGAACAGACTGTTACCATCACACATGACAAAAGGAAAAAGCGAGTCCCAACAGTGTCCCAACTTGTGCAATGACTCGTTGCCGATTTCGTCTAATAATATGGATGTTCGTGAAAGCGCCCGCGATCAATTGTCTCGTTTCAGGGAGTTCGCCCCTCACGTGACCGAAATATATGATACTGCAAATGCTACTGCTCGCAGTGGAATGGCCGTGGGCAGCCGTCCCATCAGCACCACGCGTGCCGAAAGGCGGATGTGCGAAGAACCCCCAAACCTTGGTGCCGTCTTTTGTGCCTGCTTCATATCGAGAGGCAGAACAGTGTTGGTTAGCAGCAGCAGAAGAAGCTGCAGCCGCCACCCCGCTCCGTTCACTGCAGGCAAAGGCTGCTCTAAGGATGGCGGGCGCCGCACGCAGCTGTTCCTTCGGCCAAAACAATGAATCTCTTCTGTACGACTGGAACAGTCTCTTCGACAAGACGTACGTCATAAATCTGCAGCGCCGCGAGGACCGAAAGCGGCACATGCACCACACACTCAATGCGAGCCATGCCACTTACACAGAAGTGATCTTCCACCCAGCAATCGACAAATCTGCATTCAATGCGAGCCTTCCGTCGAGGTGGGTATACCCGGCTCGTCCCAGCAGCTTTCACCGCAGCCATAAAAAGCGGATTGCCACAAAGGTGCTTGTGGAGGTGAGAGACTGGCGCACCGATGAAAATCTATGGCCGCCCGATTGGACAGAAATGAATGAGTTCTATCGTCGACTCAAATGGGGAAAGGGCCCTACTGATGCCGAATGTCGTTTTGCAGACTATCTCTTTCCCTCTGCAAACTCGACTGCAAGCTGCAATCTGCTCGTGTTTCACAAGTGGGAAGGAATTGCTGCTTGCTACAGCTCCCATGCTCAGGTGCTGATTGCCGCGCAAGCTGCTGACCATGATGTATTCCTCGTTCTTGAGGATGATATCATCCTCGCAGACCACTTCCACGAGCGCCTGTTTGCCGCGCTGGCTTCCTTACCACCAGACTGGGAGTTTCTCAGCATTGGTTGGTCTAAAAACCATCCCCCTTGCGTTGAAGAGCCTCTGAAAGCGTGCGGCGGTTTCAAGCCGATCTGCCGTGGCCGGGGGAATATGCAGAACTTGGCAGGTTACATGGTTCACCGTCGCGCACTCACATGGCTCATACCATTGATGAGTGGGCCACTGCGAGAAGAAGGGGATTCTCAGCAGGGTGGGCTGTCGAAGATGCAGCCAGCCGACCTCTCAGTCCAGGGCTATTTGCGGGCTCATCCCAAGATCAAAGCCTATGCAACGACGCCTACGCCTCTCGTTACTCAGATAGACGGGGGAGAGGTCCGCAAAACAGGCTCAGGGAGAAGCGACATAGGCTCAGCGAGGCAACTTGGCCTCAAGTGTATTATGCCCACTGCATCTGATGTGCGCAAGCAGTGCGCAAATCGGGGTGGAGCATTAAGCGGAGCATCGAGAGAATAAGAAGAGAACTGCGCCCCAAATGATGTCGACTGCATCGTGGACGAGTGCCGCAAACGAAAGACGACGGAATTCCTAGTCAAGTGGGAAAAGGGTGGAGCGCGCGCGGATGACAACATGTGGGAGCCTCTGGAGCATGTGCAAGAACATCTTGAGGCGTTTGCGTCCTCGTGGCGGGCTCGCTCAGCATGAGATAAGCTTAAAGCGAGAGAGCGCGGCGCGAAGTGTATCAGACCTGGTCGGTAGCCAGGAGCCCCCGTGAAAACATAGTGTGAATACTGTAAATTGACTGTAAATCTGCTTATATCAACTTGAATCATCAAGAAGGCCGATCGTGACGGCTTACGCACGCTAGTAGTTCACTACTAACGTCAGTGGTTGGCAGTGAGGTGAGTAGTTCGTTCCCTTTTCGTTCCCAACTCCAGACCCGTGGTCAGAAGCAATGTCGAGAAGCAATGAAGCTATAGCGTTACATCATTCATGTTCCCGCAATTATATACCCAAGTGGGTACTAGGAAGGGATTACGAATATGTAGATTTGCACACAATCAATCCGATCTTCATACTTGTACCCTGATTTCAAACTGAGTGGCGTACCGGTATAAGTAAGGCAATGAAGTACGAGGCGCGTACGGCCGTTGGATTAGGATTTCATCATCGTCATGGCGCCAACATGCACGACAATTCATCCGCTCGCGACGTGACGAAACCTACTCTCACGAAACCCACACGCGCCCCGGCGCCGTCGCGACGTTGCATCTCATCTAGCGCAACCGTCTCAACTCACCGAAAACATATCTCACAACGCAGATTCCAACCCGCGTGCTTGCGCTTATCATAACGCCCAGTACGACGCCCAGCACCCCCACACGCGCCCTCTGTCGTCCTCTGCCAAACCACCCTGATGCCAAACCAACCGTCCAGACCCAAACCACCGTAGAGAATGCAAGCCAGCGTCCGCCAGCCAAACCACCCTGATGCCAAACCACCGTACAGAATGCAAGCACAAGCGTCGCCCCCAAAATCTGAAAGCCACCTAGGCTCGGATGTGGTGCCCATCCATACCAGGCAACCTACGCCTGGATGTGGCGGCACAGGACCTCGATGAATTGCGATTTCTCCATGCAGCCTCGGCACTCCTCGGCCGCATTCACACCTGCGAAAAGGAGGGGGCGTCGCGCCGTAGTGAGCACGTGCATGCAGCGCCGGCACTCCTCGATTATGTGTCGGCCGCATGCACACAGCAACTCGCCCCTGCAACTCCTTGCGGAAGTGCTTCATTAGGGTGATGAGTGCGATGAGGGTTCGGGCTCAGGTGAGGGTCAGCATGCATTCATTAGGGTAATCAGCCAGCATGCACACCTCGCTCCTGCAGCTCCTTGCGGATTTGCTTCATCGTCCACGACTCGTAGTCCTCGGGATGGCACGCCTCCTTGCCATCTTCCTCGGGCTCATCCGCGTCCCCGCCCACCTGACGAAGCAGGCCATCAGGTTCGTCAGGTGACGAAGCCGGTGACGAAGCAGGCAATCAAGCCAGGCAATCAAGCCCTTCAATCAAGCGCACCATGTGCTCGCTCAGCCATCTCTCGGCATCGAGCGCGGCAGATGAGCCGGAACCTGCTGACGTAACGGCCTGCCGGTAGACCCAATCGGCCACGTCACCCGCTGCAAAGACGCCATCGACCGAGCACTTGGTCGAGGCCGGCTTCGTGATGAGGTACCTGATGAGGGAGGCAATCATACCCAGTCAGATGTCATCAGAGGTCATCAGAGGTCATCAGAGGCATCAGAGGTCATCAGAGGCCATCAGAGGCCATCAGGGGTCCTCAGTGGTCCTCAGAGGCCATCCGAGGCCATCCGAGGCAATCACGCACCTGGATGATGATGGTCATCAGAGGTCATCAGAGGTCATCCGAGGCCATCCGAGGCAATCACGCACCCATTCTCAGTCATCTCGAGTTGGCCGTTGAAGAGCATCAGAGGTCATCAGAGGTCATCAGAGGCAATCACGCACCCATTCTCAGTCATCTCGAGTTGGCCGTTGAAGATCATCAGAGGTCATCAGAGGTCATCAGAGGCAATCACGCACCCATTCTCAGTCATCTCGAGTTGGCCGTTGAAGAGCTGCGTGTTCGGGATGTGGCCGATCGCGACGAAGGCCGCCTCCGCCGGGATCTCGGTCACGTTGGTTTCGTCAGTCGTCGAGCGCACGGCGACGCTTCCGAGTACGTTCGAGCCCTCGACCGCCTTGAACTCGGCCACCGTTGAGTTCCACATGACGGTGATCTTGGGGTTGCTCAGCACGGCGTTCGCGAGCACCTTGGACGCACGGAAGGAGTCGCGCCTGTGAAGAGGAGGGTGTGAAGAGGAGGGTGCGCAGAGGAGGTGTGAAGAGGAGGTGTGAAGAGGAGGTGTGAAGAGGAGGGTGAAGAGTCGGTGCCACGTCGCGCCGCCGTGGTGGGCACTTGCATGCATGCCGCGGAGCTGTGGGAAGCACGCGGCAGGTGGGGTTCGCGCCTGTGAATGAGGACGACGGAGGTGGAGGTGCGCGCAAGCACTAGGGCATCCTCCATCGCTGTGTCGCCGCCGCCCACGACGACGACCGGCTTGCCGCTGTACAAGAAGCCGTCGCAGGTGGCGCAGGAGGAGACGCCCCCGCCCTTGAGGTCGTCCTCCCCGGGCACACCTGATGAGGGAAGCCATCAGAGATGCAATCAGAGATGCAATCAGGGAGGCACACCTGATGAGGGAAGCAATCAGAGATGCAATCAGGGAGGCCATCAGAGGCAATTTCCCAAGGGGCGGTGCGCCTGATGAGATGTGCAATCAGGGAGAGCATCGTTGACGCATTCAGTGACGCAATGAGTGGCACTCAGTGCAACTCAGAGGCACTCCGAGGCACTCAGCGAGCTACAATCTCGAGCTCAGAGGCACTCAGCGAGATACAATCTCGAGCTCGCACCTAGCCAGCGCGAGTCCGCGCCCGTCGCAATCACGATCGACTGCGCCAGGATGACGGAGTTGTTCGTGGTGATCTTGAACGGGCGCGACGACAAGTCCACTGACAGCGCCGCCTCCTCCTCAAACGTCGCCGCGAAACGCATCGCCTGGCACAGAGAGAGAGGGAAGCAGAGGCACTCAGAGGCACTCAGAGGCATTCAGAGGCACTCAGAGGCACTCAGAGGCACTTAAGGCCATCGGCGGCAATCAGGTGCACTCGGCGACCAGCATTTGACATACAGTGAAACTCCGAATGCAATCATACGGCAATCAGACGACGCCCCGAACGCCATCAGAAGTGCCTCGGCGGCAATCAGGTGCACTCGGCGACCAGCATTTGACATACAGTGAAACTCCGAATGCAATCATACGGCAATCAGACGACGCCCCGAACGCCATCAGAACGCCTTCAGAACGCCATCAGAACGCCATCAGAACGCCATCAGAACGCCATCACACCTGCTTCTTCATCAGTCGCACAATGTCGCCACCCGACGCCTCAAAAATGCCCGGGTAGTTCTCCACATTCACACCCTTGGACATCAACTGGCCGCCCATCGAAGGCGCCACGACCACCGGCTTGAGGCCCGCACGCGCCGCGTAGATGGCCGCTGTCATGCCCGCAGGCCCCGCTCCCACGACCGCAAGCTTGACTGGAACGGCACCTCCCTCGGCAGCGCACCTGATGAGGGAGCTCATCAGGGACGTCATCAGGGAGGTCATCAGGGAGGTCATCAGAGACGTCATCAGGGAGGTCATCAGGGAGGCACTCAGAGAGGCCCTCAGAGAGGACTTCAGATTCAACCTAAGATTCCATCTCAGATTCCATCTGCGCACGCCGCGCACCGCTCGATGATCTTCTCACGCCGCCGCTCGTTCTTCTTGACCATCAGTTCCATCTCCTTCTCCTCCGTAGCCGACTCACGCCGGTAAATCTCGGCCTTGAGATCCTCGAGATCCATCTTCTTGATGTCAATCTCCTTTGCCTTACTAGACGCGCCACCCTCGTCCTCCACCTGAAGGACCACCCAACAAGGCAACCAGATGCAACCAGATGCAATCAGATGCAATCAGATGCAATCATATGCAATCAGATGCAATCAGATGCAATCAGAGGTCATCAAACTCCATCCAAGCCCCTCCACAATCCCATCCAAGCCCCTCCAAACTCCGTTCAAAGCAACGAGCGCACCTCCAATCAGGCGCAATCAGATGCAATCAGTCGCAATTAGTCGCAATCAGTCGCAATCAGTCGCAATCAGTCGCAATCAACGAGCGCACCTCCTTGGGCTTGGCCGGAGTCTTCTTCGCGAAGACAGGCGCAATCAGTCGCAATCAGTCGCAATCAACGCACCTTCTTGGGCTTGGCCGGAGTCTTCTTCGTGAACTCGGGCGCCGCGCCATACTTCTTCTTCAGGATCTGGACGAGCTTGTACGCCGGGTACTTTTCGTAGATCTCGTCAATGCCGTCGAGCTTCGACGGGTCGTACTTTTGGTAGAAGGCCTCAAGGGCGCCGAGGCTCACCTCAATGTCCATCGCCTCCGCCTTGCGCGCAATCATCGCGACGGCCTGGCGCATGCCTGATGAGGGAGGCAATCATAGGCTATCTCAGAGGCTCAGAGGCTCAGAGGCTCAAGAGGCCGTCCTCATCCGCTCCGGAGAAAACGAGCTCGCAACCATGGACGCAATCACGCAATCAGCGCAATCAGGCAATCACGCAATCACGCAATCACGCAATCAGCGCAATCGGCGCAATCACGCAATCATGCAATCAGCGCAATCAGCGCAATCACGCAATCACGCAATCAGCGCATGCCATTCTCATCGGCTCCCGAGAACTCATGCTCCTTCTTGCCCTGCACGTAAAAGTGGAAGGTGGGCATCGAACGAATCTGAATACCCACGTACGCCGTCTGCACGTTCACCTTGATAAACTTGACCTTGCCGTCATACTCCTTCGAGAGCTGTCCACCGAGGTCGGCACGGCACGCAGCACGGGGATGAGCGTGAATGTGAATACCCACTCCACTCGGCGGCTTCTCTCCACGGCTCGCGGCGCGTCTTGCAGCGCACCTCCTTGTACTTGGGTGCGATCATGATGCACGGGCCGCAGGTGGTCGAGTAAAAGTCCACCGCCACCGCCGCGTTGTTCGCGAGGATCTTTTGGAACTGCGCCTGATTTGTGACTTCCTCTACCTCGGCCGCTCCGAGCGCGGCGAACACAAAGAGAAGCGAGACGCGCAGCATGCGAGCTCCGTGCGCTGCCAGCTGCGAAGGAGATGGGCACGTGTCAAGCAGCTGGACGAGCCAGGAGCCGAACAAGGGAGGCGAGGCGAGGCGAGCACCTCGACCGCGTCGACTTTCGGTTCTTTAGGGATCGGTCTCCAGGTAATAAGAGATGACGTGGCGGTCGCCCGCACGAAAAGTGTGACTGGCCGGTAAATATTTCAAATATGGAGGTTACGGGTCTGATTTCTGGCGATTTTCGACAAGTCGTTTTGTCCGCGACACTCGAGACGAAACGCTCTCCACAGCCTGCATCGATCCCTGCATCCACAGCGACGCTGGACTCTCGCCCCCGGCGCGCGCGCGCGCACCCAGCACCGCAAGGCGTGCCGATCGTCGCCATGCCGAGTCGGTTCTTCAGTGAATCGAGAGCTGCGAGCGGCGGAGGCGACGTCTGCTGGGACGAGTATAAGTCCACGGACCTGGTGCTTCGCAGGCCGGACATCGCGAGCGAATCCGAGCGGTGCCCGGATCGATACGGCGACCTAGCCTCGGCCAAGGCGGCGTGCCTCGGCTCCGCGCGCGCCTGGTGCGGCGGCGTCACCCGAGACAATGGGATCCGATGCGAGACGCCCCGAGCTGGCCAAAAGCTCCACTTCGAGCTGCGCACGGCCGAGAGCGAAGGCGAGACGGCCTCGACCTCGATCTCTTGGGTGCACCGTCCGCGACCCAAGGACGGCAGCAGCTGCGCGCCGGCGGGCGAGCGGCGCGGCACCAAGCGCGGCCTGCACGTGCGCCGCACGCCGTCCGCCGCCGCGGCGCGGGGTTTCGTCACAGGGAGCACGCATCTCATCCCACCGCCGAGGGGTTTCGTCACAGGGAGCATGCATCTCATCCCACCGCCAGATGCCCGTTCGAGCGACGACGACCGTTTGAACGCGCTGCTGCGCGCGAACCTGGAGATCGCGCGGGAGCGCATGGCGCGCGGCCCGCCCGCGTTTGAGCGCTTCCCACATCTCGCCTTCCGCAACCGGGACTGGGGCGAATCGACCCGTCACGGTCGCGGCGACATGTACCCACTGTACACGCAGGTATACACGCCGGGGCACCCACCTGATGAGGGAGGCCATTAGCATGCGCTCAGAGATGCGACATGTACCCTCTGCACACGCAGGATACGATGCGCAACCTCGCCGATCATCTCTTCGACTCCTCGACCGGCTATGCGATCGGTGAGCTCTCGCCCTGACTGCATGCTGATTGCGACTCGATTGCGATTTGATTGCGATCGGAGTGCTGCCTCGTGCGACTTGATTGCGACTTGATTGCGACTTGATTGCGGTCGGGGTGCTGCCTCATTTGGCAGGTCCAGCCGTGCATGCAAGTGCTCATTAAGGCGCCTGTGCCCCTCCCCTCCCTCCTTTCCCCACAGGTCCGCGGCAGGCGCCTATGGTCCAGCCGTGCCAGCTGATCTATTCGACCCTGAGGCCGACCAAGGACTTCGTCAGGCAAGCGCACCCGCACATCACACCCCAACCCCTAACTTCGTCAGGCAAGCGCACCCGCACATCACGGCCCCGTACCTGCTGATCACACCCTAAACCCTAACTTCGTCAGGCAAGCGCACCCGCACATCACGGCCCCGTACCTGCTGATCACACCCTAAACCCTAACTTCGGCAGGCAAGTGCACCCGCACATCACGGCCCCGTACCTGCTGATCACACCCTAAACCCTAACTTCGGCAGGCAAGTGCACCAGCACATCACGGCCCCGTACCTGCTGATCACCGACACGGCGGACGAGGGCATCACGCATTATCATGCCGTAGACTCGCTGCTTAGCTCGAGGACCCTTCGCCACTGGTGGGCGGTCGACAACGAGGTGAGTGCATGCTGATGGCCTCTGATGGCTGATTGCGTCCCTCATTAGCTCGAGTACCCTTCGCCACTGGTGGGCGGTCGACAACGAGGTGAGTGCATGCTGATGGCCTCTGTGAGTGCGTGCTGATGGCCTCTGTGAGTGCATGCTGATTGCCTCTGTGAGTGCCGCTGGTGGCCTCTGATGGCCTCTGGTGGCCTCTGATGGCCTCTGCTTTGAGTACCACTGGGATGCGACTGACGATCCTTCCAAATTTGGCAGGTGCTCGACTCTCCCAAAGTGAGCTCGGTGCCGCTCGGCGTGATGGACTCGCTCGAGATCGGGGTGCGTGATTGCCGCTGATGACCGCTGATTGCAACTGATTGCAACTGATTGCAAATGATTGCAACTGAGTGCCACTCCCTTTCGTCACCCGAACCAATGATGATGACCAGGCTGAGCCTCTAATTGCCTCTAATTGCCTCTAATTGCCTCTAATTGCAACTGATGACCAGGCTGAGCCCTTTCCCTTGCCTGTTTTGGTAGGTGCGCGGGCAGCCGCAGTCGGTCTCCTTCCACGCCAACGTCGCCGAGTACCTATCGACCATCCTCGCCGCCCAGAGCCAGCCCAAGACCCGATGGCTCATGATGCAAATGACCATCACGCACCCAGAGCGCAAGCGGGTGCGCGATACGCTCTGGCCACAAAAAGGGGCGTGCATGCACGTGCTCACCACGGCGCGCGTCCCCCTGCTTCCACAGGTGCGCGACACCTTCGGGCCCAAGTGGGGGGATGGCGAGGTGCGGATCACGCCCCGAGAATCTATGGGCCAGCCGTGCATGCAAGCGCTCAGCATGGCGCCCCACCTCTCCTTTCCCCACAGGTGCGGATCACGCCCGAGAATCCCGCCAAGATTCGCGTGCCTGAGTATCTGCGGACTTTGGGGCAGCACCGCTTCGTGCTCTCGCCACGTGGCAACGGCTTGGACGCGCACCGGACTTGGGAAGCTCTCATGGTGGGCACTTGATTGCCTCTGGATTGCCGCTTGATTGCCGCTTGATTGCCGCTTGATTGCCTCTTGATTGCCTCACGTGGGAAGCTCTCGTGGTGGGCACGATCCCGATCTGCCTGGTGATGCTTGATGGCCCCTGATGACGGCCACTGATTGCTGTCCTCATCAGGTGGGCACGATCCCGATCTGCCGCTCGTCGGCTCTCAACCCGCTCTACGAGCAGCTGCCGGTCCTCATTGTGCGCGGCTGGACGGGCGTAACGCCTACCCCGCGCCCGCCCTGCATGCAAGTGCTCACGACGGCGCCCGCACCCCCTCTCCCCACAGGTGCGCGACTGGACGGACGTGACGCCGCGCCTCCTTCGAAGTTTCCTCGTCAACTACACGATCCGCAAGCCCTTCTACCGGTACGAGAAGCTCTTTGCGGACTATTGGGTCGGGCAGGTGCGATGCCTCGCGAGCGCTGCCTCGGATGACCTCTGATGACCTCTGATGACCTCTGATTGCCTCCCTCATCAGGTGGCGGTGCATCGCGAGCGCTGCCTCGCCGACGAGCGCGCCCGGCACGCGCCGAACTACACGTACGACTACAACTTGCCCGCCGGATGGCACGCGCTCAATCGCGAGGGGCAGCCTGAGCGAATCCGCCCGTGGGCGTCCGACGCGGCCGCGAGTGTCGGCTAGCTCTAGCTGACCAAACTCCAGACCGGCCGCTTCTGCCAACACACAGATCACAGTCACAGCTGTATTGTACCAGTCAACAGTAGTGTCGGCTAGCGGTGAACACACGTTTTGATGGATTTCCTAAATGAGATTTTCCTGATTTCGTCTGTCATGAAAAATGCCGAGAGAATCGCTTCGAAGTGCGTAATTGCGTTATATTTGAGGACAATCCTCGGAGATATGCACGGCGGGCCGCCGCCGCCCGCCCTAATACCATGGTGCGCCTTGCCATGATGAAGATCGTCCTCCTGGCGCTGGCGCCGGCAACGACGCTGGGACAGACGCTGACAGCTGCGGGCTTCGTGCCTTACTTGGGCTACACCGGCACACTCGCGGTGATTGGCACGATCGGTCCGATGACGACAGTGGGCACAAACCAGACATTCGAGTACATTCTGACTGGCGTCGACCCGGCGTGCTATGGCGGCGCGAACCTCAGCGCGGTGAACTCGTGCGGCATCCACATCCACGTGGGAACGAGCTGCTCGAGCAACGCCGGCGGGCACTACTTCACAGGCGCTGTGACGACGGACCCGTGGACAGCGATCGCGTACACGTCGACTAGCGGCACAACTCAGGGCACGTACACCGTCAAGACGGGCGGCACGTCCTACGACGTACAGGGCCGCACGGTGATCATCCACAACTACGTCGGCGGGCGCATCGCGTGCGCTGTACTGTCCAACGGCGTGAACGTGACGCTGGCGGCGACGCCCTTTGTCAAGTACTTCGACTACACAGGTTCCCTCGTGGTGAGAGGCGTCGTCAACCCGATGACGACGGTTGGAACGTCGCAGACGTCGACGCAGACGTTCACATACGTGCTGACTGGCATCGACCTGGCGTGCTCTGGCGGCGCGAACCGCAGCGTGGCGAACTCGTGTGGCATCCACATCCATGCGCAATCGAGCTGCTTGAGCAACGCCGGCATGCACTTCTACTTCCCAGGAGCTGTTGTGACGACGGACCCGTGGGAAACGATCGCGTACACAGCAGTCGCCGACGCGGTCAATGTCACGCAAACCTCCGGCACGCACACTGTGAATACGGGCGCCGAGTCTGTCGACATTGCTGGCCGTTCGGTGATCATCCATGACTACAACGGCGGACGCATCGCGTGTGCCCTCCTCGGCGCGGTGACGGTGGTGCCACCGAATACGCCACCGAGCAGCCCACCGACGAAGACGCCACCGAGTAGTCCACCGCCGACGATCAAAGACTGCTTCCCCTCCTCTGCCACCGTCATGCTCGCTAGTGGCACCGAGCGATCGCTCGGTGCGCTGCAGCTGGGCGACGAGATCGTCGTGTCCTGTGCCCGCCCTGCATGCAAGTGCTCACGACGGCGCCCGCACCCCTCTCCCCACAGGTGCGCTGCAGCTGGGCGACGAGATCGTCGTGTCCACGGCCGCGGGCGTCCTCACCACCGACTTCGTCAGTGCGCTCTCGCTCGCCAACAAGGATGCGGAGCCCGCGTTCTTCCTCGTGCTCTCGACGGCCGCCGGCCGCACCGTAACCCTCACGGAGGGCCACCACATACCGGTAGGTCCGTCCTGCTGCGCCACGCTGGTGACGGCGGACGAGGTTCAGATGGGCGACACAGTGTGGATCGCTTCGACCACCGGGGCGGCCGTGCCATCGGCCGTGACCAAGGTGGCGAAGGTGAGCAAGAAGGGTCTGCATTCGCCCGTGATGACCAACGGCCACTTCCCGCTCGTCGACGGCGTCGTGACCGCCTTCGATTCCATCCACATGGTCACCGCTGCCGGCTACTTCCTCCCGATGCTTGAGACGACCGGATTCGTCCACCTCTTCAAGCGCGCCGCCTTCGACAGCGAGCGCAAGTTCATCTGAGCCCACATCGGATAGGCTCCTTTGAGCTCCTCTCAGATTGCAGGGAGGGAAGACCATGCAAGCAGCTGGAGCCTGTGAGGCCGGCGGCGGGGCGGGGGGGTACCAGCTCCTTAGTGAGCTCAACTCAGATTGGGAGATGTGCGGCCCGGGCACCTCGCACGTCGTAGCATGATGCGAATGGGATCAACGAGCGTGAGATCATGCATGCACACGCTTCAAGCGCCTTGAACCTCGCTGGTGGCATGTAGTTGGCATGGGGTGTTCGGCGCGATGCGTGAATGAAGGCTGTCTCGGAACTGATTGTCCTGACATTCGTCAAATTGGTACAACGATGACGTGACTCGTGTGACGTGTGTGCTCGTCCCGTCGTCGTGTGAGAGAGTGGAAAATGCCGCATCGGTGTGTACCTTGGTCGCGGAGAAAGAACTTTCTTTCACACTGACCGGATTCGTTCACACTCCGGGTCGAACGATGTCCGACGAGCGCCCGCATGTGCTCATCGTGGGCGCCGGCCCGATCGGCCTCGAGGCGGCGGTCAGCTGCCGGTACGCCGGCTTCCGCGTGACGGTCGCCGAGAAGGGTGCCGACATCGCGAGCTCCGTGCGCCACTGGAAGCACGTGCGCCTCTTCTCGGCCAACACGCTCAACAACTCGGCCGACGGCCTGCGTGCGCTCGCAGAGCTCGGCAGCCCCGCGCCCGCGCCCACGGCGTGCCCAACCGGCGCCGAATTCGCCGATGGCTATCTCGAGCCGCTCGCGCGTTGGCTCGCCGAGGACGCGGAGGTGAGGCTCTCGACGCGGGTCGACTCCATCTCGAGAGGCTCGCTGCTCAAGGGCGATGCGATCAAAGGCGCCGGCGACCACGCGCGCGACCGCACGCCGTTTGCGGCGCTCCTCGTCGGGGCGAATGGCGAAGAGACCTTCCTCGAACGTCTCGACGCCGTCATAGACTGCTCCGGCACGTACGGCAACGGTACGCAGCCGACAGGCGATTGAGTACTCATGATTGCTCATGATTGATCATGACTGCTCCTGATTGCTACTGATTGCTCCTGATTGCTCCGGCACGTACGGCAACGGTACGCAGCCGAGGCGAGCTCGCGCGCTGAGTGCGTCTCTGATGACGTCTCTTCTGATGTGACGTCTACTGATTGCGTCCATCATCAGGCAACTTCCTCGGCCGCGGCGGCGCCCCTGCGCTCCTGATTGCTCCTGATTTCTCCTGATTGCGTCCATCATCAGGCAACTTCCTCGGCCGCGGCGGCGCCCCTGCGCTTGGGGAGCGCCAGCTGCGCGCGGAGGCACAGCCACCTGTCACCAAGCGTGCAAGGGATGTCTTCTTCGACTCGGTGCGCCTGATGAGACCTCTGATTGCGGCTGATGAGACCTCTGATTGCGGCTGATGAGACCTCTGATTGCGGCTGATGAGACCTCTGATTGCGGCTGATGAGACCTCTGATTGCGGCTGATGAGACCTCTGATTGCGGCTGATGAGCTCTCTGATGACCTCCGATGACGCCTGATGACGTCTCTGATTGCGCCTGATGAACACCTTCATCAGGTCCCCGATGTGCTCGGGGACGATGTCGCCTCCTTCCTGCCTGATGACGTCTCTGATTGCGCCCGATGAACACCTTCATCAGGTCCCCGATGTGCTCGGGGACGATGTCGCCTCCTTCCTGCCACCAGACGGCACGCGGCGGCGGACCATCGCTGTGGTTGGAAGTGGCTACTCCGCGGCGACGACCCTCGGCAATCTCCTCGATCTCGCGGCATCTCGTGGGCATACGTATCACGCTCGAGCTCGAAACCTGATTGCATCTCTGATTGCATCTCTGAGTGCACCTCTGATGACAAATCTAATGGCCCCCGATGGGCACTCATTGCCTCCCTCCTCAGGTACACCCTCGAGATCGAGTGGCTCGTTCGGAAGCCAACCGCCGTCGGCGCACCGTACGTGCACCTCCCCGCCAGATTGCACCTCCCCGCCAGATTGCACCTCCGCCAGATTGCACCTCCGCCTGAGGGCACCTCTGCGTGCCTCTGATGGCCTCTCTCATCAGGCTCTGATTGCCTCTCTCATCAGGTACGCGCAGCTCGAAGACGACCCGCTGCCTTCGCGCCAAAAGCTAGTCACGATGGCGAATCATATAGCGACGACGAAGGACGGCGCAGGCGGAGCGCCCGGCACAACGCCTCCGGTACGCCTGTGGATTGCCTTGCTCATCAGGCGGAGCGCCCGGCACGACGCCTCCTGTACGCGTGCACCGCGGCGTGAGCGTGAGCGGCCGCATGCAAGTGCTCACCACGGCGCCTCGCCCTCCCCAAAGGTACGCGTGCACCGCGGCGTGAGCGTGAGCGGCGGCATGCAAGTGCTCACCACGGCGCCTCGCCTTCCCCACAGGTACGCGTGCACCGCGGCGTGAGCGTGACACGTGTCAGTCGGCAGACCGATGGCACCATCCTGCTCGAGGGCATGCGCGAGAGCGCCGTCGTGGGCGAGGGCGCCGTCGTGGGCGAGGGCGCTGTCGTGGGCGAAGGCGCCGTCGTGGGCGATGAGCCGTTACCGATGGAGCCCTTCTCGCTGCGCGTCGATACGCTCGTCTCGCAGGTGATTACGTCTGATTACGCCTCTGATTACGCCTCTGATTACGCCTCTGATTACGTCCGATTACGCCTCTGAGTACGCCTCTGATTACGACACTCATGACACATGACTGCGACTGAGTAGGTCTGATTGCGACCGAGTACACCTGATTGCGTCTGATTGCGTCTGATTGCGTCTGATTGCGTCTGATTGCGTCTGCGAGCACCCCTCACAGGCGTCTGATTGCGTCTGATTGCGTCTGATTGCGTCTGATTGCGTCTGCGAGCACCCCTCACAGGTGGGCTACCGGCCGTCGTACGATCTCGCGAGCGAGCTACAGGTGCACCTGTGCTACGCCAGCGAGGGGCCGATGAAGCTGGCTTCGTCATTGCTCACCACGGCGCCACTCCCTCTTCCCCACAGGTGCACCTGTGCTACGCCAGCGAGGGGCCGATGAAGCTGGCTTCGTCAGTGCTCACCACGGCGCCACTCCCTCTTCCCCACAGGTGCACCTGTGCTACGCCAGCGAGGGGCCGATGAAGCTGGCTTCGTCACTGCTCTCGGCGAAGCTCAAGGCGATGGCTAGCGGCGACGCGGCGGGCGCGAACGACTGCCTCAAGCAGGTGCGTAATGCGTGTAGCTGAGGGAAGCATGCAAGTGCTCACCACGGCGCCATCCCCTCTTCCCCACAGGTGCGTAATGCGTGTAGCTGAGGGCGGCGTGCGGCTGAGTGCGCGCTGATGAGCTCTGAGTGGCTCTGATGATACCTGTTGATTGCCTTGCTCATCAGGTGGCGCCTGGGCCTGAGATGCTGATGATACCTGTTGATTGCCTTGCTCATCAGGTGGCGCCCGGGCCCGAGATGCTCACAACGCCCGAACCGCGCTTCTACGTGCTCGGCTCGAAATCGTAAGAGACCTCTGATTGCGGCTGATGAGACCTCTGATTGCGGCTGATGGGACCTCTGATTGCGGCTGATGAGACCTCTGATTGCGGCTGATGAGCTCTCTGATGACCTCCGATGACGCCTCTACGTGCTCGGCTCGAAATCGTATGGACGCTTCGCCTCCTCCCTTGTCCTGACGGATCTACCTTTGGTGTGCATGCAAGTGCCCACCACGGCGCCCTCACCTCTCCCCACAGGTATGGCCGCTCCTCCTCCTTTCTGCTCACGGTGGGTCACCAGCAAGTGCAGGCCGTGGTCGGTATGCTGAGCGCCGAGATGGGCGACCGGCTGCGCCCCAAGCCCGCGCCCGGGGCGGCGCCCGGGGCGGCGCCGCCGACACCGCCGCCGGCACCCTAGCATGCGTGCCTCGGAGAAACGGGAGCGGGCGCCGAGATGGGCATCGGTCTCTCTCTGTTTGTGACGTGACATACACCGGGGTTGTACCTGTCGAATCCTGTCGATCCTGCCGTGTCTATGGGTGTCTGTGAGTCGTAGACCCATTGGTAAATGAGATTCACGCCCAATTCACCGGGTCTGACGAAATTCTGCTGATTCACACCCCCCCGTCCGACGTCTCGCCGACGAGATCGCCATGCGCTTGCCTCCCTCGGCCGGCCGAGCCACCTTGCTGCGAGGGCTCCTCGCGCTCGCTCCCGCCGCGCTGCTCAAGCGCGCACCGGCCGCCGCCCTGGAGGGCGGCCAGCTCGCGTTTCAGCCCTCGCTCACCGGCAAGGGCTACGGGAAGACGGAGATGGACTACTCGGACTTTGAGCGGACGCCATCGGGCGTGCTCTTCAAGGACGCCAAGAAGGGCAGCGGCAAAAGCCCCGAAGCAGGCGACCGCGTCGTCCTCGATTGGTCCGGCTACACGATCGGCTACTTCGGCCGGCCGTTTGAGACGAAGCAGCTGCGCTCGCTTGACGGTATCGAGGAGGGGCAAGCGTTCCTGCGCTTCGAAGTGGGCAGCGGCACGGTGATCCCGGCGCTCGAGCAGGGCGTCCTCGGCATGAGCGAAGGCGGCGTGCGCCAGATCGTCGTCACTCGACCAGAGCTCGGCTACCCGACATCCGACCCGGCGCATGCAAAGGTTGGTCCGAAGCCGTCCACGTTCTCGGGGCAGCGCGCGCTCGACTTTGTGCTCCAGAACCAGGAGCTCATCGACAAGACGCTGCTCTTCAACGTCAAGATCATCCGCGTTGATAAGCCAGGGACGAATGGCTGGAAGGCGGGATGACCGCGTTGATGTGGGACCAGACTGCGTGGATGGTGGAGGTCTCCGGAGCGGTGGGACAGAGATACAGACCAGAAATAAGACGAGAGCGATCATCGCATGTAAGTTTACGAGTTATTCAAAGACACCCCGAGTCAGAGTGACTCTGCTCTCTGCTCCTCAGCCTGCCCCGGCCCTGCAGCCTAGCACTCGCTCGTGAGGAAGTCGACACTGTGCTGCCATCAGACTCCTCTGCTCAAGACGAGACGATCCTTCCTTCCTTCGAGACCGCGCGTTAACGCGCCTCGCTCGCGGCCTGAGAGACAGAGGAAGTTGCCTTCCCTCATCACAGCTGTCATTACACCTCATCAGACTCTGCTCAGCCCCCTGCTCGTGAGGAAGTCTTCCCGGACAGTTCCACGCACCGTCATCACCACCGCCTGAGAATCCAGCAGTCGCTCAAACGACCTCTCCAGGCCCTCCCCTCCCGTAACCACCTCAGACGGCTCGCCTGTTTCAGCGGCCGCCGCGACGGCCGCCGCGACGAGTGCGGCGGCGTCGGCGGCGAGCCGCTCCGTCTCGAGGAAGGGGAAGAACATCGCTGTGTCGGTCCACCGGCGCTCGAGCGCTGTGGTGAGCACTTGCATGCAAGGCAGGTCATCGGTGGCAATCAACGTACCTGTGTCGGTCCACCGGCGCTCGAGCACGCTCGAGAAGGCGAGCAGTGCCGCCTGATGAGGGGCGCAATTAGCATGCAAGCAGACGCCACCTCAGTGCACTCAGGTAGGCAATCAGGTAGGCAATCACGGGTAGGCAATCGCAGGTAGGCAGAGGCACTCCGAGGTAACTCAGAGGCAATCAGAGGCAATCAGAGGCAATTAGAGGCACTCCGAGGTAACTCCGAGGTAACTCCGAGGTAACTCCGAGGTAACTCAGAGGTAACTCCGAGGTAACTCCGAGGTAACTCAGAGGTCACTCAGAGGCACACAGAGGCACACTCGCCTGCGCCACGCCCGAGACGGCGCTGGTCGGTAGTACGGGTAGCAAGGCGGCATCGAGCTTGCCCTTGAATCTCGCCATCCGAGATGCCAAATTAGGGGTGCCCACGAAGAGCTGGAGATCGAATCTGCCCGGACGCAGTGATTAGGGTTCATTAGGGGTGATTAGGGGTAATTAGGGGTAATTAGGGTTGCCCACGAAGAGCTGGAGATCGAATCTGCCCGGACGCGTCACCGCGGCAATCAGGTGATCCTCCCAGGGGTGATCCTCAGGGGCAATCAGCCGCCCACCTGCCCGGACGCGTCACCGCGGCAATCAAGGGCCATCAGGCGCAATCAGGCGCAATCAGGCGCAATCAGCCGCCCACCTGCCCGGACGCGTCACCGCAGCATCGAGGGCGCTCAGCCGATTGGTGGCGATGAAGAAGGCGGCCTTGCGCTGCCCGCGCAGGTCGGCGAGCTTGGTGAGCATCGCCGTCGTGAGCAGTCGCGACTCCATCGTGAGTGACGAGATGGAACGGTCGAGCACGAACTCCTCGATTTCGTCAAACAGGATGACGACCTTGTCCAGCCGCATCAGCTGATCGAAGACATCCGAGATACGGCGCGCCACGTTGGTCAGCCCATCGCGCAAAAAGGTCGAGGTGTCGACGGTGACGAAACCCCAGCCGAGCCGTTTGGCGATCGCAGCGACTACGGTCGTCTTGGCGGTGCCCGGAGGCCCAAAGAGGATCGCCGAGTACGAGGCGGTCGCCTCATACTCTTCCAATGTACACGCGGAGGCCGCCCCCACCTGCCCATGGGAGGTCATTAGGAGGCAATCAGTGCTCATCAGAGGGCCGTGCCCACCTTGAGACACTTGAGCGGCGGGGTAATTAGGGGGTAATTAGGGGGTAATTAGGGGGTAATTAGGGGTCATCAGTGATCATCAGAGGGCAGTCCCCACCTTGAGGCACTTGAGCGGCGGCAGCACTCGACCGAGGGGGTCGCATGCCGAGAGAGCGGCCAACGGCTCGATCATCCGCTGCTCGAGCGTCGTCTTGAGCGTCGAGCCCGAGACGGCGCCCGAGACGGCGCCCAGCACGGCGCCCTCGCTGCCGGCAGCCCCACCTTCCGTCGGGAGCAAGCCTGAGTCAACGGCGCCCAGCACGGCGCCCTTTTTGCCGGCAGCCCCACCTCCCGTCGGGAGCAAGTCTGAATCAAGGAGCCGCGCCCACGCCGACGCGTCCGCTGGTTGCGCCCGTGTGCCGCCCAGGTCGGCGAGCACATCGGAGCACAAAAGCGAGCGCGTGAGCTCGTGCAACCTCGAGGCGCAGCGCAACGCCTGCGCGGTGCACCACCCGAGGGGGCCACCCTCGGGCGGCAGATGATTTGATCTCCAGCCGCGGAGCATCGCGCCGCTCGCCAACGCCTCCTCCAGCACGTGCTCCTCGAGCCACGTCACGTGCGCCGAGATCGAGCCGAGATGCGGCCGGAAGAGGTCCGGAGATAGAATCTCGATCATCGAGGCAAGCATGTCGGGGGAGAAGCAGAACGCGTTCCCCACATTGTTACCCTGATGAGGGCGCAATCAGACGCAATCAGAGGTCATCAGAAGCAGAAAGCGTTCCCCACATTGTTACCCTGATGAGGGCGCACTCAGAGGTCTATCAGAGTCCATCAGAGTCCATCAGAGGTCATCAACAGTCTTCAGAGGTCATCAGTGGTCATCAGTGGCAATCACCTTGCCGCGCGAGAGGAAGATAGGCTGGCCTGGCGCCCATAATCCATTCTCGAGGTGCTCAAAGATGATGCCCAGCCCAGCCCGAATCACCTTCTCGCGTAATTAGGGGGTAATTAGTGGGGTAATTAGTGGGTAATTCGGGGTCATCAGTGGTCATCAGAGGGCAGCCCGAATCACCTTCTCGTGTAATTAGGGGGTAATTAGGGGGGTGATTAGGGGGTAATTCGGGGTCATCAGTGGTCATCAGAGGGCAGCCCGAATCACCTTCTCGTGTAATTAGGGGGTAATTAGGGGGGTGATTAGGGGGTAATTCGGGGTCATCAGTAGTCATCAGAGGGCAGCCCGAATCACCTTCTCGTTGCGTGGGGGCAAGGCAGAGCCGGTGCCGATGGCGTCACGAGCGCCCACCTGTGGGGAAGAGGGCGTGGCGCCGTGGTGAGCACTTGCATGTTGGAGCCGGTTCCGATGGCGTCACGAGCGCTCACCTCGCGCTCGCAATCAGAGGCAATCAGAGGTCATCAGTGGTCATTAGTGGTCATCAGTGGTCATCAGAGGTCACGAGCGCTCACCTCGCGCTCGCGTGCAGCGCTTCCTTTGAGGCGGTCGAGCACGAGCACGTACCTGCGATGCACTCAGAGGCACTCAGAGGCACTCAGAGGCACTCAGAGGCACGATTCGTAGCACTCGCGTGCACAATCAGATGTCATCAGCAGGTGTCATCAGCAGGGGTCATCATCAGAGGTCATCAGATGTCATCAGCGCTCATCAGTGCCGCTCCACGCACGTGAGCAGGGAGTAAGCGAGCACCATCAGAGGTCATCAGTGGTCATCAGCGCTCATCAGTGCCGCTCCACGCACGTGAGCAGGGAGTAAGCGAGCACCATCAGAGGTCATCAGAGGTCATCAGCGCTCATCAGTGCCGCTCCACGCACGTGAGCAGGGTCCACGCACGTGAGCACGTGAGGGAGTAAGCGAGCACCATCAGAGGTCATCAGTGGTCATCCGTGGTCATCAGAGGTCATCAGCGCTCATCAGTGCCGCTCCACGCACGTGAGCAGGGAGTAAGCGAGCACCACCACGTCAAAAGAGTAGTCATCACCGGCGGCATCAAAGGCCAACTGCCGGCACAGGTCGTCGTACGCCGAGTCGCACGAGCGCTGTAGGGTCAGTAGCCTCGCGTCCTTGCGGTCGAGACTCTGCCCGCCACCCACGCCCGGCAGGAGCGACGTCGCGTACGCGAGCCAGAAGCGCAGGTACGCCGAGATCGGCGAGTTTCGTCCCTCACGACGCCGTGGCCTTGCGCCGAGCATCGCCTCGATGCAGCCGGCGAGGTGCTCGTTGGGCTCCTTCTCCTCGGGGTCGAGGAGGCGAGCCGCGGCGACGATGAGCACCGCCCGCATTGTGTCGTCATCGCTCGGCGCGTTGTCGTACAGCGCATGCAGGCATGGAGCGATCCGGAGCGGCGACTGCCGCCACTCGGACGGTGCCGCGTTGATGGCATAGAGGGAGTAGCACGTCGAAGTGACCGACACGCGATCGCGGCCCGGCGTGAGCGAGAAGCCGTTCTTGTCGGCCTCGTAGAATGAAGATAGCGCCGCGATGCCCGCCGTCTCTAGCGCGCGCACCCGATCATCCAGCTTGCGGAGCGCGTGGAACGAAGCGGCGAGGGTCACCTCTTGTGAGGCCACAACGCCCGTACGACGAAGCGACGGCGATGCGAACATCGCGTGCACTGGCACGCGGAGAGGAACGAGCGACACGGACGCAGCGAGAATCCACATTGGGCTGCTGCTATGGGCGTGTTCGTCGGAGGCCTCTTGGTGGACGGGAGACGCGGCCGCGGTGATTGCGTTCAGTGTCTCTCATGCGTGTGTCTCTCGCCCTTTTTGGCAAGTTCGATCGATTCTTTTGGCATATGGGCGCATTTGTCCACGTACGAAACTCTCCATGTGCGGAAAACTGGAGATCATGTTCATCATTCACAGGACTTTCACAGGCATCCCTCGCAAACCGAACTTAATTCGGACCGTCTCGTGCCAAAGTTGAGCCCCACATCCGCAACGCAACACTCTCACTCATCATCACACCGATCACACCGACACACCAACATCATAACACGATAACAGAGCGAGAGCGCCAACAGTTGTATACATGTATTTACTGTACCGGGACACCAAAAGCTATGTGCAAGGATGTGAAGCGAAACATCACGCATCAAACTGGGGTCTGGGCCATCTCACCGAGACCCGAACCAGGTGCACGCAGGTCACCGTATTTGGCCAGCTCCTTGTCTCGCGTGTGGAGGTACTCCGCGTGGAGGTACGAGTACGCTTCGTGCCTGAAGGTGCGCTTGCAGCCCTCTGTGACGCCACGCGGATACAGGGCGTTAAACAAAAAGGAAGTCATGAATTGCATGAAGTCCGGCTTGACCGCAGCAGAGAGCGCCAAGCGGCCACGCATGCCCACGTGGTTGAAACAAAAAGTGAAATTGGTTCCGACTTTGCACTCGCCGCTCGCCAGCCGCAGCCGCAGCCGCACCGCGTCTGCAAGGGCGACGGCGCCGACATCGCCAAAGTCGTTGCCGCCAAGGTCGACCAGCTGCAGCTCGCTCGCCATGCCCATGGCGATCAAGGCCGCGAAGGATTGCAGGCCCGCGTCACCAAAGTCGTTCATGGCGAGGTACATCACCTTGAGGCCGCGCGCAACGCCGCCGCTGACCAGCGCGCCGCCGAGGGCCTCGACGCCGCGTGGGCCGAGGTGGTTCAATGCAAGGAAGAGCTGCTCGAGCTGGGGCAGCGCGCCGGAGGAAAGGACGCCGCTGATGGAGGCGAGATGCTCATCGGTGAGGCCGGTACAGCTGAGATCGAGCTTCTTAAGGTTGACGCAAAAGTTGAGCGCCTGGCCGAGCCGCTCCGGCGAGCGCCACGGGTCCATAGGGTCGAAGGGGATGCCGAAGAAAGAGAGCTCCTTGACGCCACCGAGGACGGCGCGTGCAGTCTTCTTGTACTTTTCAAGCACCATCTCTTTGTCGGCGCCGTTGGTGAAACTGCACTTCTTGAAGAGTTCCTCCATCTGCTCGGGCGTTGTCGGCAACCTGCGAAGTGCTGCACATGTCGATGACGATGACGATCCCGCAGATGACGATGACGATGACCCCGCCGATGCACGCTGCTTGCCGAGGTCGATGACGAGGGGCCAACCCGCCTGATGAGGGAGGCAATCAGACTGATGAGGGAGGCAATCAGGGCTCATCAGGTCGATGACGAGGGGCCAACCCGCCTGCTGAAGGCGGAACGTCTTGCAGAGCTCCGCAGAGCACCGCTCGTACGTCGTCCAGCCGCGGCTTTCGTACGTGCGCTCTTTATCGAATGATTCCGGAAGCTTTTCGGGCAGCTCGGTGAGCAGAACGACCGTCGTCTTGGCGTGCGCGTACCACAAGTCCAGCGTGCCCAGTGCAAATTTCGTCGCCTGGGCCTGCGCCTCCGTTTTGCTTTTGTGGTAGAGCTCGGCCGCGCGCCGCTGGTCCTCGGTGCGCTCCTCTTCGGCGACGAGCTCGGCCGGAGTCCACAGCCTCGGATCCTTCTGAAAGAGGGAGGCCCAGTCGAAGAAGACGCCCATGTCGCGGAAGCCGTAGGCTTGGCACACGCCGAGCAGCCCGGGGCGGCGCAGCACGCCGAGGCTTGGGAAGAGGGTCTTCAGCCGTTCGCACAGCAGCAGCAGCTGCTCACCCTCGCAGTCCGGGTGCCTCGGCTCCAGCCAGCAACTGCGAGTGCACGCGAGGACATGCGGAACGGGTGAGTGGTGGGCGACGGCATCGACACAATGCGTTCGGCGCGCCGTGACGCCTACTAGGAGACGGCGACAATAGGCAGCAGGTCGTCGACGTTGCGCTTGACAAACTTGCACGAGAAGAACTGGAAGAGCACGCGCAACAGACGCTTGAACTGATTACCCTCACCAAGCTGCATCTCGAGCACATACATCTCGAAAAACGAATAAAAGTCCATGCCGCGCTTCGCCTGCCGAGAGACCTTCTGCAGCTCGTCGACGCCGATGAAGGCGTCCTCGGGCAGCTCCTGCCTCCGCGGCAGCACGCCGTCGTATTTTTTGTGCACGCTGCTTTTTGGATCGCCGAGCGCGAGCAGCCACGACAGGCGCACCAGACGCACCGGCCGCTCGCCTTGTTCTGTGACGTGTTCAAGCGCTGCCCAGACCTCATCGTGTCCGAGGTAGCGCTGTGCGGCGGCCTGCGCTTCTTCGGAGGAGACGGCAGGGCTCGTACCTCTCGGGTGTGAGAGTGCCTCGAGAAGCGATGGGGACGGCTCGAGACGCTCCGATGAGGGAATGCCAAGGCAGGAGCACAGCCTGATGCCGACGGTCAAACACAAGAGCGAGAGTGGGAGGTAGAAGAGATCCACCACCCAGATGATACACCCCACGATGCCCATGATCAGGGTCACGGGCAGGATGCACAAGTGGACCGCGCGGGGCATCGCGAACAAGCCATGCAAGTAGACGTGCACCCCGAGCATATGGGCTGGCGGCAAAATGATGAGCAAAAAGGGGAGGGCGATGGGCCCCATGAGAGCGACGAGCAGTACGGCCTGGAATACGTAACAGAGGGCGAATTGTATGGATGGCCTCCATGTCAGCGCGGTGCCCGACGGCGAAATGCGGGCGGATTTCATCAAGAAAAAAAACTGAACGCGCGCGCGATGATGAAGCGCGTCGAAGCGAATCTCTTTTCATCCCTATTACGGACGAAATCAAAAGTACATCTGAGAGCAATCGAAGTCAAAAAGTGGTCGAAACTGATCCATGATGACTGTGATGAAAGTGAGAAGGCTGAAGCGGCCTGTCTGGAATCTTGTAAATGTACGTAAATGCTCGCCGAAGAGGGCGGGCGTGTGCGAGCGCATCCTCGCCGCCGCGCGGCTGCTTGCTTTTAGGAGCGTGAGTGAGTGAGTGATCCGGTTTGTAGTAACGGTGTGTTTGTGTCACAATAGCTCACTCCCCCGATGACGTAACAATTGTGCGCCTCTTTCCGAGTTAGGAAGGGCGAGAAATAAATGCCCCCGATGCTAGCGAAGCCGCACCGCCGCTTGCGCAACGCACGCACGTCGCTCGCTGGTCCCGGCATCCTGCTGCTCGGTTTGTCTACGATGCACCTTGGGCGCGCGCGAATATTTAGTGCACGTGCAGCTGTGCCGTCTGCTCCGCACGCCACCCGCACTGCTATCACGTGGCCGGCGCTCGCTTGTGATGGACGGTGTTGCAGCACAGCGGCTTGGCATGAGATCAGCATCGTGTCCAAGGAGGCGACGCCACAATCGCAGTGCGAGGCCACCGCCGTCGCGTCCATGCGCCGTGGAGACACGGCTCTATGCCTGCCGAATGTGGTCACAGCGGCGGAACTTGCCATGCTCGTTGCTTGGAGCGCCGCCGCTGCGGACAGCATTCGCCTCGCTGATGGTAAGGCGTCCTCCGACCGCGTACGGATGCATGTTGCGCCGAGGTCCGCAGATCCGACACCGACTTCGGCGTGCTGCGATGCCATCCTCGGTCGCGTCCTCGGCGTCATCGACCAGCAGCTCCCCTCTGTCGTCGAGACGCTATTCAATACCGCGAGCGCCACCAACTCGACCCTGGCCTCGTTGAGTGAGCTGCACGCCGACGGCGACCTGCAGTACTCGGCGCGTGAGCCGGCCATCAACGTCTACTACGCGCCTAGCGGCGAGTTCCTCCCTCATCAAGATCATCACTCCCTCACCGTGCTCATCCCGCTCTCTTCAGCGGCAGGTAGGCGCGGCAGGTGGCTCTTCCAGTTTTCCTTCATCGCGGGGGCGGCCCGGGCTTTCTTTGGGCTCTGATTCCATGCTGATGGCCCTCCCTCCTTGCATGCAGGTGGCTCCTTCGTTGGGGGCGGCACGGGCTTTTGGCCCAAGGGTAGTCACGAGCGCGAGGCTGTCGACTCCTTATTTGGAAACTCCTTATTTGGAAACTCCTTGTGGGAAGAGCCTGCGGTGGTTCTTGCTCCGAATGCCGGTACGGCACTCCTCTGATAACCTCTGATAACCTCTGATAACCTCTGATTGCATACCTCTGATTGCATACCTCTGAATGCATACCTCTGATGACCTCTGATGACCTCTGATGACATCTGATGACATCTGATGACAAATGATTGCATCGCTCATCAGGTACGGCACTCCTCTTTGCTGGCGACGTGACGCACGCGGGGATGCCGACGCTCAATGGAACGCGCCACGTGTTCGTGGCGAGCTTCACCGCCTTGCTGAGCGCGAAGACGCTGCTACGCCGTGCAGCGGCTCGAGATCTGGCTCGAGATCTTGCTCGCCGTGCCATGCGGCCAGCGTAAAGTGTCTGTCACACTCAGCACTGTCCCACACCCTTGCGGGCACGCGTCCACCCTCTTTGGGGGAACGCGATCTATTCACACCTTCTCTTTTTTGGAACCGAGCATCATAGGTCGGGACGGCCCGATCTGCCTGCCGACGCCAACGAGCTGCCGCTGCCTGGCGCAGGCGCTAACGCCTCGCGGCGATGCTCCGTACCCTTCGTTCACTGCCGTCCTTCCGCCCGGGCATCGCGTACGTGCTCGACACTCTCTATCTCGCACCGACGGTATGAATCACCTGCTTGCACAATCATGGGACTGTCCGGTGCGTCCATCCACGTTCGTGTGCGTGTGCATGTGCATCCACGTGCGACAGGCCCTATCGCCCGCTGCGCACTCGATGCGCTCGTGCCGGGGTCCCGGCTTTGCGGATCCTCTCGCGCTCCCCAAGTCACGGGCGTCGCAGCAGCTTGCAGTGGAGTCTGGGTTCGAGCCGCTGCCCATTGGAGCGCCGGAGCCCTCCGCTCAGGAGCTCGCTTCGCTCGTCGACGAGTTCTATGCGGCGAGAGGCGCCGGCGACCTTGGGTCGATGGGGGAGTCCGATGCCGGCGTCGTCTTCCAAGGGGAAGGCGATCCTCTCGAGGCGACGGCCGTTGTGTTGGAGACGGTGCGCCTCGTGGCGGCGCGGCGCAACGGGTTGCCTTTCCGAGTCAACACGCTCGGATTGTGCGAGGAAGACGCTCTCAAGCTCCTGCTCGAGTGCGAGGTGCTCGAGCGACTCGACGAGGGAGATCGAAGGCGTGAGACCCGAATTGCATGCGTGAGCGTCTTCCTACCGGCCGCATCCCCTTCAAAGTACGACGAGCTCCTCGCGGCGCGCGGCGGGCGCGGCTTCCGTGACGTGTGCGGCTTCGTCGCGCGGCTCGCCGAGGCGGGCGTGAACGTCGAGTGCACGGCGGTGGCGCGCCCGGATGTGAACGTGGCCGAGATAGAGACTCTCGCGAGGAGCCTCGGGGCTCGTTCGTTCCGGACGCGGAGCTGGGTCGAGTAGTCTCTGTTCTTTCAATTTGATTTTCATGGGGGGGCCGCGACGAAACTGGACTGAACACGCATCAACCTTTCATGAACAAGCAGCGGTCGCGTCTGACGTGTTAACGTTCACGCGTCCGCCACGTCATGCGCTACTACACTTCGTCATCCGATCACATGCGGCGGCGGACGAAGCAGCGGCCGACACATCGGTTGCCCTTCTGCACATGGTGGCGCGTACCGCGCAAGCGCCGCAACCTCTACGCGGGCGGGCGCGTGCCTGCGAGCGGGCTGCTTGCGACGGCCAGCGCTCGCACCAGTCCGCAACGCTTCTTTGAGCGGTTTGTCGCTCGGCGACGACCGTGCGTCTTCCGCGAAACGCTCGAGGAGATTTCCGGATTGGCGGAGACGCTCTGGGCGTCTCAAGCGGCGCGCGACCTCGAGGTACAGGTCGAGGTCCGCGACGGGCCGCGCGACGCTTTCGGCAGGGGAAGGAAGGTGTCGACCACGTTTGGCGCGCTGCTGGACGGTGGCTCGTCGAATCTGTACCTGACGACGCAGGAGGTGCCCGACGGCCAGCTGCTCGCAGCGCCGCTCACCGCCATCGCCGACCAGTTGCCGCTGCGCCCGCCGCTCCTGGGCAACCTCGTGCCGCAGGTATGTGCTCCTCCGAGGTCGACAGCGCTTCCCTCAGCATGCAAGTGCTCACCATGGCGCCCTGACCTCGTGCCGCAGACGATCAACTTGTGGCTGGGGCGGAGCTCGACGCCAGCCTCGTCGGGCCTTCACCACGACTTTCACGACAACCTGTGCGTGAGTGCTCTCCTTCCGGGCGCGCCGCCAAGGGGGGCCTTGGTGCCATCGATGGGCTCTTTCTCTGTCTCTCTTTCTCTCTCTCTCGCTCTGAAGACCTCTGATGGCCTCTGATGACCTTTGAGGACCTCTGAGGACTTCTGATGACCTTTGATTGCATCTGATGAGTGCCTCTGAGGGGCCAACGCTTGCCGAGTAGGCTCGCCCCAGCATGCAAGTGCTCACCATGGCGCCCTCTCCCCCGCAGGTATGTGCTCCTCCGAGGTCGAAAACGTTTCCCTCGGCATGCAAGTGCTCACCACGGCGCACTGACCTCTCCTCACAGGTATGTGCTCCTCCGAGGTCGAAAACGCTTCCGCCTGTTCTCCCCCGCGGACGCGCACCGCATGTACACGCACGGCCGGATTAGGAAGGTGCACTCTAATGGGCGGATCAATTACGTGGGGCATGTGTGTGCTGCTGCTGATGGCTGCTGATGGCTATTGATGGCCACTGATGGCCACTGATGGCTTCTGAGTGCCTCGGATGACCTCTGAGTGCCTCTGAGTGCCTCGGATGGCCACTGATGGACTCTGAGTGCCTCGGATGGCCACTGATGGACTCTGAGTGCCTCGGATGGCCACTGATGGACTCTGAGTGCCTCGGATGGCCACTGAGTGCCTCTGAGTGCCTCGGATGGCCACTGATGGACTCTGAGTGCCTCGGATGGCCACTGATGGACTCTGAGTGCCTCCGAGCCCTATTGACTGCCGAGTGCTCTCCCACCGACCGTTTGAATGCACCTTTCCTAATTGGGCACCTTCCCTAATTGGGCACCTTCCTTATTGGGAGGACAGCCGTCGACAACTGCCGACGGACGCGAGGCTGAGGATAGGTTATCCGAGGCATTGAGGCTGGCGATGCGGGCGCAGCGGCAGGCGCAGCGCCGTCTCCTGAGCGCCGAGGCGATGAGCGACGAGATGGCGGACGAGATGGCGGGGGTCGAGGTGGAGGAGGCGGCTGAGGGCGCCTCGGGCCAGATCTGGTCGGCGACGGACCAAATTAGGAAGGAGCTCGAGCGAGCTCAGGCGAGACTCGACGCCGCGACGGAGCTGGCTGTGAACGCCAAGAGGGCGCTTGCCAAATGCGAGCACGCGAACCGCGAGCGCGCCGCCGCCGCCGCCGCCGCAGAGGCGGCACGAGCGGGCAGCGCCGCCGCCCACGACGGCGCTCACCCGGGTGCTCATCACGGCGCGCCTCCGCCGAGCTTCAGCAAGATCCCCGATCTCGCGCGCGAGATCGCGGCGCGAGAGGGCGAGAAGCGCTTCCCGCTCCTCGCGCAATCTCGCATGCTCGAGCTAGAGCTGCATGCGGGACAGATGCTCTACCTGCCGGCGGGATGGTTCCATGAGGTCAGCTCGGACGGCGGCGGGGCGGGCGACGGGCTGCATTGCGCCCTCAATTACTGGTACCATCCTCCCAAATTAGGAACGCCCTTTGAGCGTCCTCATGGGCGCGACGGGCAGCCGTTCTGGGAGAGTCGCATGCCGCGTCCTAATTAGGAACGCCCTTTGGGCGCGACGGGCAGCCGTTCTGGGAGAGTCACATGCCGCGTCCGCCGCCACAGTCGTGAGTCACTCGCAAGCAAGTCACTCGCGATACAGCATACACCATAGTACCGCGTTACGGATCACATCGAGACCAAGGTGGGCCCGGCGGCCCAGTCCTCGAGCGAACTTGTCGAATAGAAACGCACAAAACGCGGGCACTCAATGAGACGATCACGAAACTTGGAGATGGAAACTTGGTGTAACGTCCTCATTCCGCGGCATTACGGTGGGAACAAGCGAGCACTTGGCCGGCCGCAACTTCGTCGGCCAGTCATTGACCACACACCTCACAGATGCCGATAGTGCTTGCGATCGATGATGTATCCGAGCAGACTGTAAGCATCGTGTGCCCCAGAAAGGTGGCCGGTGACGGCGGCTGGGCCTGGGACGAGGTGCGCGTGTGCCAATCGAGCATCGCTGGCTACGGGCTGCAGCCCCGCGAGAATAGCAACGTGGATTGGAGCGCGCCGAAGCATCCGATCGCATTGCCATTGCTTGGCCGCGAGACGGAGCTCAACAGCCAGCAGGAGGTAGACATCTTTGTGCGCATACTCAAAGGTGCTCACCCGGTGTTCGACACCCGCTCCAACGCCTAGCCTCGTGCTTCCTATGCTCACGTGCGATGGGCTGTGCACCCGCGTCGAGCAGGCGATTTCGTGGCGTTCCCGTTTGAGCAGATGCGGGCTCCACCGCCAGGAACCGCCTGGGCCGTCAACGGCGCCTACGTCGAGTCCGTCGCCGCCGAGCGCGTGCCCGAGGGCGAGCGGCTGGCGGCGGAGGACATCGTACTCCAAGTCAGTCTCGATGCGAGCGTGCGGCAGGCGAGCTGCAAGCAAGGCGAGAGCCGGCCAGTCGACCGCGAGACCTGCGTCTACCTGCTCAAGCGCGCGACGACCAGGCTGCTCCACATGCCTACTCACGTCTTCGCGGTCCTCGCTGCCCATCGGTGGCACCAGCACACAGATCGTCACTTTGCTACCCACTGCGCGTCGTTTCGGCGAAGCGTCAAATGGCACGCGCCTGATGGCAACGGATTGCCTCCCTCATCAGCCACAGATGGCCTCAAATGGAACGCGCCTGATGGCCACGGATTGCCTCCCTCATCAGCCACTGATTGCCTCCCTGATCAGCCACTGATTGCCTCACTCACCAGCCACTGATTGCCTCCCTCATCAGCCACGTGCTCGTAAACGCTCACCCAATCTTTGAGGACGCCGCGTACGCAGCGGGCTGCATCAACGAGCCGTTACGTGACGAAACCAGCTCGCTCGAGCTGCAATGCATGCAGCTGCGCGTGCTGCCGGCCGCGCAGCAGCCCGATCCATCTGCTCTGGCCCATTGGGAGACATTTGCCATCGAGTATCCGGAGGTGACGGAGAAGCAGCTGTGGTTCGTCACGCTACGTGAGCCACTGATTGCCACTGATTGCCACTGATTTTCTCCCTCATCAGCTGTGGTTCGTCACGCTACGTGAGCCACTGATTGCCACTGATTGTCTCCCTCATCAGCTGTGGTTCGTCACGCTACGTGAGCCACTGATTGCCGCTGTCGATCGCCACTGATTGCCACCGAGTGCCACTGAGTGCCATTAAATACCACTGATTGACATGAAATACCACTGATGAGTACCACTGATGAGTACCACTGATTGCATCCCTCATCAGGCGAGAGCTACAATCTCGACGAGGAGCTCACTGCGACGTACGGCAGTGCGTACCACCGCACGTACAGCACCGTGGACTTCACCCAGCCGCTGCCCTCGGTATGCATGAATGCATGCGCGCCTCTCCAATGCATGCGCGCCTCTCGAATGCATGCGCGCCTCCGAGCGCGTCTGATTGCGCCCCTCATCAGGTGCGTGTGCCTCTCGAAGTGCACTCGGACGAGGTGCAATCTCGCTCATGACCTCTGATGACGTCTGATTGCGCCCCTCATCAGGTGCGTGTGCCTCTCGAGGAGTACTCGGACGAGGTGCAATCTCGGGCCACGTGGCCGACGCGCGTCCCTGGCTGGTGGCACCCCGACATGCAACCCATCCGGCGGCAGGTGAGAAGGACGCCCCTCGCAATCTGCTCGGGAAGATGTCCCTCTGATCTGAACGCTCATCTGGGACACTGGTGATGGGTCTCTGATGGCCTATAATGGACTCTGAGTGCCTCTGATTGCTTCTGATTGCCGATGATGACCTATCGTGGACTCTGATTGATTGCCTCTGATTACGCCTCGTCGGGCAGGTGCTCACGAGACGCACTGATGACCTGTCTAATGACCTCTGATTGCCTCTGATTACGCCTCTGATTACGCAGGTGCTCACGAGGCGCAGTCGCTGCCGCGCCGTTGACGAACCTCTGATTGCCTCTGATTACGCCTCTGATTACGCAGGTGCTCACGAGGCGCAGTCGCTGCCGCGCCGTTGACGAAGCGCGGGGCCAGTGGGAGGCCGGTGAGCTCCGTGTGGGACGTCCATCTCGCGAGATCGCACCTCGCGAGATCGCGCCTCGCGAGATCGCACCACCTCGCGAGATCGCTCCAGATGAGGACGAGATTGGACCAGATGAGGACGAGATTGGACCAGATGAGGACGAGATTGGTCCAGATGAGGACGAGATCGTGCTCGTGCGCGACTGGCAGAAGCTCATCCTCGCCCGCAAGCAGCTGCCCACGTCCCCAAACTCACCCCGCAAGCGACGAAACCCTATGGGCGCGCCTACCAAATATGGAAAGCGCGGTGTCGCCCCAGAAGCGGCCAAACCCCGCACCAAGGCCCGCGCCACGTCATCGCTGCTCGAGGGTGTTGAGGTGTTTTGGGTCGTGCCGGGCCAATGCCAGACCCCTGGGTGCACTTTGAGTAAGTCCCAATCTCGACCCAATCTCGACCCAATCTCGACCCAATCTCGGCCCGTGCTCAGATTGCCACCGCACCTGACCTCCGATGGACTCTGATGGCCTCTGATGACGCCTAAATGCCTCTGATGGCCTCTGATGGCCTCTGATGACCTCTGATGACCTCTGATGACGCCTAAATGCCTCCTTCATCAGGTAAGCACCATCTCGGCCCGTGCTCAAGCGAGCTCATCACGCCCGGTGAGCGCCGCGCCTCGGCCATCCTAATTAAGGAGCGCCGCGCCTCGGCCATCCTGAGCCGCGAGATCGCACCTCGCGAGATCGCACCTCGGGCGGCCGGTGAGCGCCGCGCCTCGGCCATCCTGAGCCGCGAGGCGCATGCAAGTGCTCATCACGACGCCTCGGCCATCCTGAGCCGCGAGGCGCATGCAAGTGCTCAGCACGACGCCTCGGCCATCCTGAGCCGCGAGGCGCATGCAAGTGCTCATCAAGGCGCCTCGGCCATCCTGAGCCGCGAGGCGCATGCAAGTGCTCAGCACGACGCCTCGGCCATCCTGAGCCGCGAGGCGCTCGCGCGGCTCTGCGCGGCGCATGCAAGTGCTCAGCACGACGCGGAGCTCAGCCGCGCAGCGGACGATTTCCTAATTAGGGACCATGCCACGGAGGTGTGCGAGGCATGTGCGGGGACGCACGGCGTCCACACGTGCATGCAGTCATGCATGCAATCATGCATGCAATCATGCATGCAATCACGCCTGCTTCCGTGCAAGCGACCGCGCTCGACTTCAAGCTCGGCCACGAGCGCGGCGATGGAGCCCCCCGAGAAGGAGGGCTGATGGCTGAACGTCGGGCGGTTGTAATCGCTCCAGTTCCGCGTCATGCTGAGCACTTTCATGCGCCTTACATTTGGGCGGCACGCGCGGCTCCGTCGGAAGATCTAAGGAAGATCATCTATGGGAGATCTTAGACGAGATCTAAAGGAGAGACTAGCTTGGGCCATGAAATGCATCTATGGGAGACGAGATCTTAGGACGTCTTAGACGAGATCTAAGCTGAGATACTAGCTGGGCCATGTGAAACGCCATGACCCCACATGAGTACGGTCCGAGAATGTGTGCGGTGTCGAGCATGGCAACTGGGCTGCTTTTCCAACAGTGCAGCGCCAGGAGAGACGGTCCCCGCCACCGCCCACACAGTCGCACTGACGCGCGCCGTTACCGTGGCATGAGAGACGGGCTCTGCCGCGCAGCCCCACACCAACGGCCCCACACATGATGCCCACCTCGCGGCCCACCTCGCGCGATGCGCGTCTCCAGGCTTCGCCGCATCTCTCCCCTCTTGCGCCAACTCACTCTCCTCTCTTTCAGCTCTACACGTTGATTGCGACGCGTCGCGCAGGCCGCGGTAGTGCGGCATGTTGAGCTTGTGGCACCAGTAGTCGGTCTTGCTGCCGTGCTGCCCGTGCACGGGGCCGCAACGAAAGCGCAGCATCGCCGCCCCTTCCGCCGGGTCGTCGTGCACCGAGAAGAGCAGGTGGCACAGCAGCGTGCCGTCGACGCCGTCGTCCCACGTGCGCGGGCGCGCGCGGCGCGGGAGCGCCGCGAGCGCCTGCACCCACATGCCACATGTCGCACGTCACGACCAAGTCCTGCTCGTGGTCGAGGTGCAGCTCGCCGAGCGTCACGTACGCTCTCGCGCATGACATGTCGACGTTGAAGTTGCATGGGCACGCACCGCCGTGCGGGGGGCCACGCAGCGAAGAATCGGCTTGCGGAAGGCACTTGAGAAGGCGTCCTTGTAGCACCACGTTGCGGCGTAGCTGGCGTGCGCTGTCGGCCCACAGTACGTCACCGAGCGTAGAACGCACCTGCTTGGCAATGCGCTTGAGCAGCCCACTCCAACACTGCTGTGCGCGCTTGCGTGCCACCTTGGACAGTTTGACCGGGTGGGCGGGCTGGTACGCACGCAGGAATTGAGCCGGTACCCGCGGGCAGAGATCGTGCCTTAGGGAGCCAGCCGTCACGGCTCGCGAGTCCGGGCTTGCCGGCGGCTCAGAGGACGCCCTCGGCGTTGAGCTCGAGTTTTGACATGAGCTGCGGAGAGCATGTGAGACCGCTGTTGTGCGCGGATGTCTGGAAATGGTCGCACTTACTTGTAGCGCGAAGGAAAACATGGCGAGCACTTAGCGCGTCCTCCTGAGCGTTTTCGCTTGCGTACAGAAAAAAATTCAGCACCCTATTGAAAACACCTTTTAAGGCAGCTTCCAAATTAGGAAATGACTTCACAGAACCCACCGCAGCGACACATGTTCAAAGTGCTCGCACAATCTACAGATACAACCGGAATCCATTCCGGCCCTTCACCGCATCTTGCACCGCTGTTTTCCCTGCGTCTCCCAAATTAGTGCTTCCAAGCCACAGCATGGTCAGGACCGCGTTGACCTTCAGCGCCTCCGCGATCGCCTTGGCACCGTCGTCGCCGATCTTGTTGTTGTTGAGCCATAGCTTGGTCACGACTGCGTTGACCTTCAGCGCCTCTGCAATTGCCTTGGCGCCGTCGTCGCCGATGCCAGAGGAAGCAGAGGTAAACGGGCTACCAGCCAAATCCAGGCTGGTCAACACCGCGTTGACCTTCAGCGCCTCTGCGATCGCCTTGGCACCGTCGTTGCCGATGTTGTTGTGATAGAGGCGCAGCTCGGTCAGGACCGCGTTGACCTTCAGCGCCTCCGCGATCGCCTTGGCACCCACCGCACCGATGTTGTTCGCGTCCAGGTGCAGGGTGGTCAAGACCGCGTTGACCTTCAGTGCCTCCGCGATCGCCTTAGCACCCACGACCCCGATCTCGTTGCCCCCGAGCGAGAGCCTTATTCAGGACCGCATTTACCTTCAGTGCCTCCGCGATGGCCTTGGCACCCTCAACCCCGATGTTGTTGACTCTGAGGTTGAGGGTGGTCATCACCGCGTTGACCTTCAGCGCCTCCGCGATCGCCTTGGCACCCTCGTCCCCGATGTTGTTGTGTTCCAACACCAAGCAGGTCAAGACCGCCATGAACTGCAGGTCCGACCTGATCAGGATGGCGTCGGCGGGTTGGAGGCCCTTCTTCAGGCCCTTCTTCGAGAAGTCGGCCTCCGTCTGGTCGCGTTTCATGCCCGAGAGCATGATGCCCCTCTCTGCGCCGATCTTGGCGAGCATCGTGGCCGACTCAACGTCCAGGCTGTTCTGGAGCAAGTTGCAGTTCTTGAGCACCGCCATGAACTGCAGGTCCGACCCGATCAGGATGGCGTCGGCAGGTTGGAGGCCCTTGCTCGAGAAGTCGGCCTCCGTCTGGTCGCGCTTCATGCCCGAGAGCATGATGCCCCTCTCCGCGCCGATATTGGCGAGCATCGTGGCCGACTCAACGTCGAAGCGGTTCTTGAGCAGAGTGAGCTCTGCAATCGAGAGAACGGCGCCGTCCGACGTGACCGTGCGAAAGGTCGTGTTCGTCTTGAGCGCCTCGACCATCCCCTTGCCGCTCTCCGCGCCGATCTCGTTGCCACCCAAGTCAAGCTGCCTCAGCGTCGTGTTCTTCGCCTGGAGCGCCACCGCGAGCGCGCAGCCGCTCGCATCGCCCAGCTTGTTGCCATTGAGGCTCAGCTGCGTCAGCGTCGTGTTCGCCTGGAGCGCCTCGACTATCTTCACACCCTCGCCATCAGTCAACTTGTTCTCTCGCAGGCTGAGCGACGCCAGCACACGCATCAGCTGCGCCACTGCAGCGACCATTGTCGGCCGATCTCCCCCAACAAGCTTCTTGCTCAGGTCGAGCTCATCACCCAACCTGGCCGTCTGCTTCAGCCCCTTGCCAAAGGCGTCGCCCATCTCGCTGCCGAGCGTGACCGCGTTGGCCCAAAACGCCGGCCATTGCCACGGCGGCGGCGACCCCTTAGGGAGGCGGTACTTGCCCGAGCAGATGGCCTGCGCTGCAAAAAACTCCTGGAAGGACAGGTGCGCAGACTGCATCTGGAGCGGCTCGACCTGCAGCAGGCTGAGAAGAGGGAGCCTATCCTGCCCCACGCGCTCGCGAACCTGCGCGACCGCCGCCCGCTCATCATCGCGCAGTGCCTGGACCGCGCCGCCCAGGGCATGAAGGCGCTCCGCATCCGCTCTCGCCATCTGCGCCCGGCAAGCAGCTTCATCCAGCCCGGACGATGCGAGCTGCTTGGGGCTCAGCCACTCTGTGGCGCCGTCCGCCAGCTTGACCTTGTAATCTGTTTTGTCGTCCTTGACGATCACGCCGTGTTGGCCCTTCCGCTCGCCGTCCAGCAGCTCCACGTAGTGGCCCTCCTCCGGCCGGCCCTTGAATGTCTTGAAGAGGTTCGACACCTTCGACGTCTTCGCCACCTTCGCATCCAGGTCGGTGAGCATCCCCGGCGGCGCAAAGGCGCCCAGCGCCGCGCGCAGGAGCTGCACGTCGGTGATCACGCGCGCCTGCGCCACGTGCGCCTCGAAGAACACAACTTCCAGAAGCGTGCGAACTTCTGCAGTCACGCCGCCGCCGCGAGCGAGCATCGCGTCCGATGCGCTCGCGTACAGCTCGACGACCGTCTTCGGCATGCCCAGCCCTTTGCGGATCTCGAAGACCGACGCGACCATCGAGAGCATCAGCGGGTTGGCCGTGACGCGATGCTGCATCGTCGTCGCAGCAAGATCCGTGCTCGTTGGCATGCGCTCGACAAAGGTCATCAGCTGCCTCACGTCCGCCGCATTCCCCAGCCGCTGCAGCAGCGCCTGCTCCTGCTGCGCCTCGGTCAGCGGCGCCAGCTTCAGCAAGCGGAAGCCGGAAAAGCGCGCCTCGTCGACGCCCGCTGGCCGCGAGGTGCAGAGAATCACGTGGCCCTGCGGTGCCAGCACCTCGACGATATGCTGCTCAATCTCGGCGCGCTTGGCGCCCGCCTCGTCGAGCCCGTCGAGGAGGAGCAGCGCGCGCCGCGCCATCATCGCCTGGCGCAGCATGCGGTACACCTCGGGCCTCTCAGTGAGGCAGAAGTACGCGTCGATCCAGTTCCAGTGCGACGCGAACGCGTCAGGTGCATCGTGCAGCTTCGCCTGGAGCAGCTGCACCTTGATCACGATGGGCACCAACTCGGCGCAATTGAGCGCCAGGACCACCGCCTGGCTGATGAGCGTCGTCTTGCCCGCTGCGGGCGGCGCGGTGAGCAGCGCGGCTCCCGGAGCAGTGATCGCCTCGCCGCGGCGTCGTACAGCATGTAGCGAGTGCAGCCAATCGCTCAGGCCGTGCACGCCGCGCAAGCCATCCAGATCGGCATCTCCCATCACTTCGATGGCCACGCACTGCTGCAGCGCATCTAGCCGATTGCCGGAGAGCGCATCGAAGATCTGCGTGTGCTGCTTGCGCAGCTCCCGCGTCCACCACTCGTGCATCGCCTTGAAGGCGACCTGCGGCAGCTCGCGCGGCGCGTGGTTCCATGGGTGCAGCGCGAGCGTGGCTGGTGGCTCGCCGCTGCTGCCCTCCAAGAAGGTGAGGCCGTGGCAGAGGCCGTCGCCGCCCGCCGTGGCCACATCGGCATCGCGCCAGCCGCCGGCCGTACGCACGGTGAGCGGCTGGCCGGCGGCGTAGCGCCGGGCGCCGCTGGCGCCGCTGGAGCGCAGCGCCGCAATGAGCGCGGCCTCGAGCGCGACGGGCTGCAGTTGAGACGTTAGCCTCTCGACCGCCGCACGCACCATGCCGAGCGCGGCTTGGAGCTGTGTGGGATCGCCCTGTTGTGCTTTGAAGAGCGTCGCCGCCGCATCCACGCACGACTGCACGGCGCCACCCGCCTCGCGCGCCGCGTGCGCGATGCTTTGGCACCGCGCCGCGCCGTCGGCAATCTCGCGTGCCCGCTCGCCCACGGCGCGCAGAGCCGACTCAGACTCCATCAACCGAGCATCGTCCGCCAGGCGACGTGCAGGCTCGGCGAGGTCTCGAAGCGCACGCGCATCGCCGACGAACGCGGCGTCCCAGCCGGCGGCGGGCGGCCGCCACGGCAGTACCGCCTGGCTGCATCGGTCGTAGGCGAGCTCGGCGTCATCACCGCCCATGACGGCGGCAGCGACGCGTCCCCCGGTCGCATCGACGACGCCAAAGCGCGGCCCGTCGCCCGCGCTGTTCCCCTGCCAAGAGAGTAAGAGCAGCGGTTGTCCCTCGGCGACGCGCAGCGGCGATGCGGCGGGCGCATCGACCTGCGGCAGCGGCTCCGCCGGCGCGGCCGTCGCGCTGCCGGACGCAAGCATCTGAAGCGATCCGAGTGTGTTTGTCAGCGCACCAACGGTGTCGTGCACGTACTTCGTGTACAAGCCAACAACAACCACGGGGTGATCGCCCTTGCTCGTGAACTTGGAATTTTGGATCCGCTCAATGTCGGCAGCAACATTTAGCTCGCCCGCCTCAACCTCAACGGGTGTCGCGTCCGCGTCGCTGCTCAGCGCAAAGACCTTCGGCTGCAGCTGATCGAGGTGCACCTGGAGCGCGGGGTAGGCCGTCAACCGCTTCATCAGCTCCCGGCTCAAGGAGTCCTCACAGCAGCACCTGGGTGGGACAGTGTGGCAGACGCGTGAGGGATGAGAGGGGATCCCATCACATCTGTGCAGAATAGAAAGGGCAGCGCTCACCATCCACGAGAAAAGTACGGCGTCTCGTTGTAAAGCGTGTCGAGCCCCTCGCAAAGGCCGGGCCAGGCACCCGCGTCCTTGGCCGCGACGGCAGAGGTGTGCGAGGCAAAGCGCACAATTGGGGGGCTGTGGTTGAGGTGGCAGCTCTCAATAGTTCCGAACCTGATGAGTGCCGCGCGTACCTTGTTCTCGTCTAAGTTTGCGCTCAACTTGAACAAGCAGACAACGCCATCGAATTCTGCTGGCCGGGGTGGGATCTCCTCGATCTGGAGCACGGTCGTTGCAAGGATCGATGCATACAGCTGATTCATCGCCCCACCCTCGAGTGCAAGCTTAAAGGAAGCAGCCTGCTCCGGTGTCCTTGGTGCCTGATACAGCGATCCAAAGTCCCAGAACAAGGCTTCAATTCGGATTACCATCCCCATCAGAGCGCGTCGAAGCACGCGGACGCGCGAGCCGTCCGGATCCGGATCGCCTGGACTGAGCCAGCCGTAGGTAAGCGCGCCGATGCTCCGATCTCCACGCTCGACGAGCGCTGCGGCCTCTTCACAGCTCAGCAGCGGCGACGGCGAGACCCCGCTCCTTTCAATCTCCTCGAGCGCCTGCCGATTCGGCATCTTGAAGTTGGCCGGCTGCATCAGTAGCCACTTCACGGATAGCAACCGAATCGCTCCTTGCAGAAGGACTTGTATGAGGATGGTGTCGAGCTCTGTGAGCGCCTGACGCAGCTTTGGCGGCAGCGGTGTACCCGGAGCTGCCTCCGGCACGTCAAGGCCGAGACTCACTAGTTTCCTCTTGTGTTGTTCGCCCACATCGACGAGAAACACCGACCGCTCCTGCGCCGATGCACCTTCGTAGGCAGCCTTGATGTCCGCGTCTGGGCTCTCGTCGGTCAAAGCAGAGGCACCCGCACCCATGCCGCCTCGGACACGCAAAATCCCCGCCAGACGCTCCCCTGCCGCCAGCTCAATCACGTCAACAATGGAGATGCCGTTCTCGACGTTCGTCGGCTCGGCCACCGCCCCTGCCGACGCCGCCTCTGCTGACACCGCCTCTGCCGACGCCGCTTCTCCCTCCGTCGCCGCTCCGGCCGCCGGCAGCACAACTTCCCTCTTCTTCCGCCTACGGTTGGCGGCCCTGGCGACGAGCCTGAGGATCTTGGTGCACGAGATGATGAAGACATGCACGGCGGAGGTAACCACGAAGAGCCAGAGGCGAGGATTCGTGAGGAACCAATGCAGAACTACGAGGATAGAGAGCGCGCCGTCCTTGTCGCGATTGAACGCATTGAAGGCCAAGAGTTCCTCGATGAATCGAATGGCCGGGTCGATGAAATACCACACGGTGGCACGCGGCTTCGCCCACTGGCTTTGCTTCAGGGCACTCATCATGCCATCGAGAGAGCAAGTGCGAGAGATGAGCCCCATCGCAGGCTCGCGCGTCCTCTGGGTGCCATGGGCTACGAACTCGGCGGGGAAAGCGACGCCGCTGCTTACCGTGGCTGCTGCCGCAGCAAGCGACGAGTTGTAGGGCGGCGGGGCTGAACAACGGGCCTGAGTGGCATTATCGCCGGCCAAGCCGATCATTGGGGTCGAAACCTTGCCCAGGAGCGGATCGAGTCGAATTGAGAGCGTCAAGAGCGCGAGGAGAGAGCTGTACGCCATTTGTGCCATCGAGACCTGTGCAGAAGATTGTCTGGAGACCCGCGCGATGTCGGATGTGTTTCTCCGTTTGCTGGGAACATACATACAGGGCGCCGTCCCGGTAGTGATGGGGCAGGGCCGGCGTGCCCCGCGCCGAGAGCACTGTGTGTTCTGCGACGCGTTGAATTTGTCACTTTACGGATTACGCTCCCCGCGCCACACTCAGAGGCGAGAGATGTGCGCTCTTGAGTCTTTCCCCTATCGGACGGCGCATCGGCGCGTGCGGGGGCGTACCGGTGCCGGCACCAGCACCTCCAGTGCCGGCACCAGTTCCGTAGCGCTCAGGGCCACTCATACACCGCGAGCCCCGTCCACTGTGCCATCTGGCCGAGGTGCCTGAAGGTGTTGTTGAAGTACTTGACGGCGCGCAGCTTGGTGTCCGGGCCGAGGGAGAAGGGCTTGCGTAGCCCAGGCTGGTAGCCGAAGAGGCAGGGGGGGATGTCCAGGTAGCTACGCTCGTTGAACACGTCGGAGAGCGCGCCGTACCGGGCGTCGCCGTAGTCGGCGGTCACGTTGCACAGGAGCTTACCTGTGTCGTCATTCCACAGCTCCTACGTACGCACGAGGGTGCATGGCAGTGGCCAGTGCAGCGTCGATCACCAGCGGTGTGATCGTCTTGAAGTGAAGCTTCCCATCCTTTGCCGGCTGTGCACGCCCGCGCCGTCAATCTGGCCGTTCGGGCCGCCGTCGCCAATGGCCGTCGCAGCCCGCGTCGCAGAGTTGATTGGCGACTAATCGGAAAAGATAAAACGCCTAGGCAGTGAAGCAGTGTCTGTGCGAAAACACCCTGCACTAAAGCATCTCCCCACGAAGCAGGAGCTTGGGCAGCCCCTCCGCCACCACCTCCCTCGCGAGGTGCGGGCAGAGGTGCGGGAAGATGAGCAGGCGGCCGCGCCGCGGCGTCACAGCGGCAAGCACTCGTGAAGGCTGCGCGAGCCGTTGGAGCAGAACCGTCTCGCCGCCTACCGTGCAATCGGTGAGGTAAAGGATAAAGGTGCATTTGGAGGTGCGCCCGTCACGGCGCGTGCGGCTCAGGTCGACGTGCGGAGGCAGACCGCCGCCTGCCTCGGCGTACAGAAGGTAGCGCATCTGTACCATCGCCTCGCCCTCACACGGCGGGGACTCGCCCGAAACTCGCGCCGCCCCGAGCACGGCCGCTCGAAGCGCGTTCACCACCCATCCCTCGGCGTCGCAGTAGTACGAGCGGTCGTTGAGGCCCTGCGAACAGCGCGCTCGCGCTGCCATCGGAAGCGACGAGTAGAGCTCGTCGAGGGCGACACAGACGCTCTCCGACACGCCACCGTCGATGTAGCAGGCGCCCGCCCCAGCGTGTAAAGAGGACGGTGGAACCAGGCGAACCAGGCGAGGCTCTGGCGGCACGGGCTGCCAGCTGGGCACCTGGCCTGGCTGGAGAATCGTGGCGAGGGCGTGTCGAAGCACATACTCCACCGGCGCGAGCCGTGCTGAACCGAGCGCGCCCACGTCGGCACCCGCCTCGGCGAGTAATGCGAGCACCTTCGTGTGCCCACGCGCGGCGGCCGCGCATGCCGCGGTCGAACCGCCGTGGGAGCGCGTGTCTGCGAGACAGACCAAGACGTAAGAGCATGCCATGAAAATGGCCATCAGTGGTCCTCAGTGGTCCTCAGCGGCACTCGCCTGCCGATAAACCAAGACGCAAGAGCAGGCGGAGTGCGGCCGAATGCCCATAGGCTGCGCTCAAGAAGACGGCGTTCTGCCCATACTCATCGAGCGCACCGCTCAGATCAAAGCCGACGCCGATGAGCGCCTCGAGTCGTACCTGTGGGGAGAGGGTACCGTGGTGAGCACTTGCAGCAGCGAGACTCAGCGTCACGCGCCGTAGTGAGCACATACCAAGTCGCCCTCGGCCGCGGCGGCCGCTGCTTGCTCGCGACGTTTCTCGTCGTTGAGCATGCGCATCTTGGCAAGGGCCGCCTCGCGTGGGGGGGCACTGCGCAGCGTGCGCCGGTTCTCTTTGGGAAGCTCTTTGGAATGGTCTGTGGAATGGTCGCGGCTGCCACCACTCGCGGTTTCGTCACCCTCGGCCTCGCCGCCCCCGGCGCCTTCATGTTCACAGTCGGCGGCCAGGCCGGCGAGCGCGGCTTTGGCACGCTGATCCGAGGCCCATTTGCGGCCTGCGGCGACAGCGTCGGCTGCGAGGATGTGTGCGTCAGACCAAATGAGTGGGCGCAGCAGCACGACACTCTGCGCGAGCACCTGCGAGGTCATGCGAGATCATGCGAGGTCATCCGAGGTCATCAGAGGTCATCAGAGGTCATCAAAGGTCAACAAAAGTCATCAGAGGTCATCAAAGGTCAACAAAAGTCTCAGAGGTCATCGGGGTCATCAGCATTATACCTCCCAACGAGCAGTGCCGCTTGCATCCATCTCTAAGCGCAACCAGCCGATTGCACGCACGAGGTCACCACGCGCCGCGAGCGAGATGGCGAGCCGTGCCTCGATCAGGTGGGCTCGCGCCTCACTCGCACGCGCATCTGGTGCCGCCTCGTGTGCCGCCACGTGCACTTGCCCGAGCACGCGGAGATCGAGTACTAGCTGAAGCTGCGCAGGTACTGGCGGCTCATCAGGGTCAAATACGACGGCGTGCTCCAAGGGTGGCACAGCTTCGAAACGCAGAGAGCCCGGCGCACCTGCGAGGTACTCAGAGGCACTCAGAGGCAATCAAAGACACTCAAAGCAATCCCTTATTCATGAGGAAAGTCAGCTGCTTCCCGAGGGTTTTATCAAAGGCACTCAGAGCAATGCCGCCTCACTCATGAGGAAAGTCAGCTGCTTCCCGAGGGCCCGCCGCCGATCGACTTCCATCTCGATCAGGACGCGTCGCATGCTTGGTGCCTTTGGGCCCGCGCCGTCCACGCCGCCGGATGTACTCGATTTCGTCATCATTTCGTCGATTTCTTCAGTCTCGGCTCCGCACCGGGGCTGCCGTGCCGGTATGCATGCGAGCTCGTCGACCGGAGATGCATTCGAGCTCGTTCGCGGTTCGTCACGTTCGTCAGAATGCACAGGAGGTGCATTCGAACTCTCCCCAGCTCGCCAGCTCTCCACCTCGACGCTACACACCTCTTCGGGCGCCTTGCTCTTATCAGCAGCAGCAGCAGCGGACCGAACATACCCAGCCGCAGCACCGGCGGTGAGTGACCTTGCATTTTCCAGTGCCCACGCCGCGAGCGCCGCCGGTAGCCCTTCGCGGCAAAGGCTCGGCGGCGGCGGCCGAAGCGTCTCGTCCACGACCCGGGGGGCCGCACAGCCGCGACAGACGGGCCGCGAACCAAAGTTAGCGTACGCGCAGCATTCACACGTCCAGTCGGCCAGAGGACGTGGTGCGCCTCCTTGGCCGCTCGGCGGCTCGAGTCCGCGCGCTGCCAGCTCGATGGCGGCGGAAGGGTCCTCCGCCCCACGCATGGGTGCGTGCGCGCCGCATCGAGGGCAGACGATCTCATCGCCCTCCACGCCGACCTCCTCGTCCGTCTCCCTGTCCGTGTGTCGGTCGCCCTCGTCATCACCATCACCATCCTCGTCGTGGCGGCGTGGCGTGGTAAGCAGAGTGCGCCACACGCAGCCTTCGCAGACCGCGCACCCACAGGCATCAAAACACACGGTTCGCCCTGTCACACCACACTTGGCGCAGGGCGGCAGCGGCGCGGCGCCGAGCACGACGTCGCGCGCGGCAAAGCAGCGCAGCCGTGCGACGCATTCGACTGCATATGTAGCTGCGGCGCTTTCGAGGCCAGAGCCCGTGCGTCGCGAAAGACGCTCACTCAGCTCCTTTTCCTCCTCAGCGGAGAGAGCACCAGCGGGCGCACGGTCTGAGATTGTCGGTGCCGCACCGCCGATCAGCAGCTGCTTTACAATGTCGTGCCGCCGCCGCCACGCCGCGTAGCTCAGGAGCGTAATTCGCTTCTCGAAGCCAACATTATTGGTGCCCAGCCGCGTGTGAGATGCGGGCATGGCGTGCAATGAGTCTAGATCTATCGCTGCCAGCGCGCGCACACCGAACCGCTTGGAGATACGATGGTCGATTGCGTTGAAGAGATCAGCCACCTCTGATGGAGAGAGCGGCCGACGAGGTGCTAGCGTGCCGTCACGGAGGGCAGCGTAAATCACGCGGCGCTCGCGGTGGCGAGGCGCCTCCTTGCCACCCATTTGTGGAGTTACTACAATGAGATCGCGTGCCTTGCTTGATGTGTGTTGCGACGGTGAGTGACGACGCTCTTGCGTCGGCACACAGCGTTCGTCGCCATCGAACGAAACCCGCAAACCCGAGGTGTGAATTGGAAGTTCACCGAGATGAAGATGCGCCTTATCAAGGACGCGCTTAAGGCGACCGGGCGGGGCTAAGCGTTAAGCGGCCCGGCCCGGCGGCTGATCGAGGACAAGGGGGTCCAGGGGAGACGGGGTCCCCGAGCTTCTTTAGTCAAACCGCACACGTATGTACGCCGGTCCGGTGTCTTGGGTGTCGAATGGTACCTGTCGAATTATAAACATTGGCTGTGAATTGGCTATCTAAGATTTCTGAAGCCATCAGCGCCCGACTTCTCCCGCCATGGGTCCCATCGTATGGCACTGCGTGAGCGTTGCGCGCAGCTCGCCCGACGCAGGGCACGCGGCAAAGCAAGGCACGGAGCGCGCCTCGGCCTCATCCTCAGCGGTGGGCGCGACCCCAAATTGGAACTTGCAAGAGAGAGTCGTGTAGTCGGGCACCATGCGCATGGGCACACCCATGTCCTCATTGAAGAACTTCTGCGTCGGCATTTTGCAGGCATTGACGCAGATGCTCGCGCATGCCGCCTCCTCAAGAAAGCGGCAACGGCGCACAACGACCTGCTGCCCCACGCCGTCGCCTACCGTCGAGCGCGCGCGCACGTCCGCATCGAGGTTCGTCACTTCACAAGGGCCCATGAGCCATTGGCCCATCTGTGCTGTAGCCCACGCGTTGAGCTTGGCGGAGAAGGCGGGAAACGGCCTGGCGAAGAGCTGCTCGAACCAGTACGGGAGGCCGCGCCGGCCAGCGGGCGCAAACGGCGGCCAATCGGGGAAGAGCTCGTTGAGCACGCGCCGGGCGGCGACGGCGCTCGCTGGTCCGCGGATAGCGACCAGCCTTCTAGCCAAGTCGACGATGCCGCCAAATCCGTGGACGCTCGAGTCGCTGCCGAGCTCGGCCGCCAGCGCCGCGCGGAAGGCCCGCTCAAAGAAGGCATCGGCCGTGCGTCCAAGTGGGCCAGCGGAGACGCCTTCCTCCCACGCAGCTGCCGAGTCGACGCCGACGGGGGGCCATGCGCCGGCGCTGGCCATCGAATCGGTCGGCTTAGCCGCCATGCGCGACCGAAACGGCGGTGCCGTGGTCGACACCAGAGGAGGCGAGGAGGGCGCCGCTGCTAGCGGCGGCAGCGGCGGTGGTACAGAAGACCCGAGGAACGCCTCCCAAGTGGTGAACTCCGAGTAGTAGCGATCGGGCTGTGTTGGCAGCCGCGCAGCTTCGCCCCCATCTTGTTGGACGCGTGCATACTCGGCCTGACTTTGTACGCCACGGGAACGCACGAGGGCGAGTGCTTCGTCCCACGACAGCGGTACACCCAGCCAGTCCTCCCATCCTCGAAACTCATTCGCCCACACCACTTCCGGGTTCTTGGGAAGCCGATACGGACCCGGGCAGCTGTACTCGAGCCATTCGTCTTTGGTGCTTAAGGCCATCGCACGAGCAAACTTGCGAGCCTCCTCGAAGCTCAGGTTGGCGAATGGCGACGGCTTCGCAAGCATGGCGATCGCTGCGCGGACGACGATCGTGCGCATCAGAAATGATTGATCCGCTACACACAAAGTTTCGGCAAAGTTCCTTTCGAGATGCGGAACGATGCGGGCGTGCCCGCCCGCCCATCCCGGCGCCATTGTGATAAAAAAAAGTTCCAACCTTGGTGGATAGTGACACGGAGTGTCTCTGAGGAGAAGCTAGTATCATCGCGCCGCGTCCAATCACTCCCGACCACAGAAGTTCCTCTAACT
>JWZX01002800.1:0-27744 GCA_001275005.1 Chrysochromulina tobinii
CGGAGGCGAAGGCGGCTGCGGAGGCGAAGGCGGCTGCGGAGGCGAAGGCGGCTGCGGAGGCGAAGGCGGCTGCGGAGGCGAAGGCGGCGGCCGAGGCGAAGGCGGCTGCGGAGGCGAAGGTGGCGGCCGAGGCGAAGGCGGCTGCGGAGGCGAAGGCGGCTGCGGAGGCGAAGGCTGCTGCCGAGGTGAAGGCCAAGGCCGAGGCGGAGGCAGCTGCAGAGGCGGCCGCGGAGGCGAAGCTACTCGCGGAATTTCCCTGGCTTGATGCAGCGCTTTGCAAGGCCCTGAAAGGCTTCGATATCAGGTCTGTGGGCTCAGTGCTCATGGAGAATGACGTCAAAACGCTCGCCGACGCTAATGAGTTGAGCCTCCCAGCTCTCAAGGAGCTCGGCTTCTCGGTGGGGGTGCGCAATCGGCTGTTCAAGGCCTTCGCTGTGGCGACTGAGAAGCAGGCAATCGCCGAGGCGAAGGCGAAGGCGGCTGCGGAGGCGAAGGCGGCTGCCCAGGAGAAGGCCAAGGCCGAGGCGGAGGCAGCCGCAGAGGCGGCCGCGGAGGCGAAGCTACTCTCGGAATTTCCCTGGCTCGATGCAAGCCTGCGCAAGTGTATCTGCAAGGTTCAAGAGCCTTCGTCTGTGGTCGCACTGCTGGAGGAGAACGACGTCAAAACGCTCGCCGACGCTAAGGCGTTGAGCCTCGGAGCTATGAAGGAGTTTGGCTTCTCGGTGGGGGTGCGCAATCGGCTGCTCAAGGCCTTCTTCGCCGCTGACGAGGTAGACGAGGATTCAAATCTAGAGATCTGCGTGGGCGTCATTTGCATGGTGATTGGGCTCGGGATGCGCAGCGACCTCAACGGCAAGAAGGCTCGCGTGATCGGGCTCGATGCGGAAAAGGGCCTTTGGCACGTCACAGTCGACGGCGAGGCCGAGGGCTCCAAGTTGGCGCTGCGTCCGAAGAATCTCAAGCCGCTTGCCTCGGCCGTTTAGAAGCTGTTGTCACGTGGCGTTTGGTCGATGAACGGTGGTGGAGAGCTCACATATTCCCGCTGTGTCGCATGAGGATGCGGTCTCATCAGATTGGCCGTAAGCGTAACAGGATGCGGTCTGATCGGATTGGTCGATCGGATTTCGGATAAGTCCTGAGAGGCCAGAGCTAGGCGCCCGGAGCGCGGAGGGGTTTGGGGGTGTTCTGGGGTGTACAGGCGTAGGCAGGCAGGCGTTGACTTATAGCAATCGAGAGCCGAGCATGACGCGACGTCATAGCTCTCCACGCCACCCACCAGCGCCCGGGGCGCGCGCGCGCGCTCGCATACGCTAATGGGTCGAAGAGGTCACACATCGTCCTGCTACGGGCGAAGGCGTACATGGCACATTCACATACTGCGATACAGCTGAGCTCGTAGCTCTATCGTAGCTCTATCGCCCGCCACTGTGGTCACCGGCCCGGCCGGAGATCCGACGCGGCCCGACGCACCCGACCTGCGACCAGCTCTGCGCACACCAACGAGCAACGACAAGCACTACCCCCCAAACCCGCACCAATGAGCCTCACTCAACCCAAGTAGTACCCAGCCGATCGCCCACCGCGCGATCGCCGATCCGTATAACCTGCAAACACAGTCCACAAGGGCAGGTTCTGGGCCACTGGGGCAGGGGATGCTTTGTGGATGCTGTTGGGGGATTACGTAGAACGGCATGTTCCTGATCTCCTGCGTCATGCTATCTCCCCCCTTTGAAAATGCGCCGACCGGTGCCGATGCCTGTTGCAGCAATGCGTCGGAAAGACGTCATGCCGGTCGTCTCTTTGACGAATGGCTTGACCCACTCGGGCTTGGCTCCCAACTTGATGGCTTCCTCACGCAGCCCAGGTACCTTGTGGAGTATCAGCCGCAGCGTCGCCGCACCGACCTCCTGCGCCGCGGGGATGGCGTGGTGTGCGTTCATCGCATCGATCACCGCCTTGAGCGCCCCTACATCGGCCGCCTTCTGCCGCCGATGGATGGCCATATCATCTTCTCCGTAGCAGCAGTTCTGGAGGGCAATGCAGCCCATCTCCTGTACCTCCGCGTTGCTGACCATCATTATCATCGCATTCACGACCGCCTCAAGTGCGCCCGACGATACGGACGTGTTGCGGTGATCATTCGCCTCCCCCGAGCACAGGTTGACAATGGCAGCGAGACCCTGCAGCTGCACGTTCATATCAACTGGAAGCGCCTTCATCGCCCCCACGACTGCCGCTGATGCCCCTTGCTTGTCGCACTCGTTGCACTGCTCGGCATCACGGCAGAGGACTCGCACGCGCCTACAGCAAACCTCCACAACCGCGTTATTGAGAGGCCTGGCCAGCAATGCCTCGTTCAGCATCTTGACCACTTCAGCTGGCCCCATCTTGTCTATTTCGACACACTTCTTGTGTGTTTCAGCGACGGGGTCAGAAGATACTGCTCCCGCGCCGATAGTCTCTTCTTGCGAAACGCTGGAGAGCGAAACGCTGGGATGTGGTTCGCCGCCGTCGATGGGCGCCCCCGCCGGCGCACCCTCCACGCTCTGTTCCGCGCCCATGTTGAAGCGATGGAATCGTTTTTGGGCTCCCCACACAGTGGACAGTTTTGGGAATGCGCCCTTGAGCGCCGCTTTGGGCGTGACGTTGGCACCAACTCGTTGTGACTGACGGACAGTCCGGACCGGACGACGGGTGTGCCTTCTCCCTCTCCGGATTCCGTAAATTCAGGCCGGCGTCGCCCGGGGCAAGCTGTTCGGTCGCTCCCCGGGAAGAACGTTCAGGTGAGAGGTGTATTTGCTGGCGTGACCGCGTGTGGCGAAATGTTGATAAAGCCCATAAGGTCTCAAGGAAACAAAGCCCCATCTGAGGCGGGCGCGTGCTTTCCATTTCACTAGGGTCATCGTAGGAATCTAAAACGACGACTCACGCGCGCACTAGCTGCGTGCCCACGGTGCGCCCAGCCTCGTTGAGGGCATCCACGACGAAGAGGTACTCGACTCCAACGGAGAGGGCGCGAATTCGGACGCTCGTCTCGCGCCCGTCCACCTGAAAGCTGTGGTACAGGTCGGCCTCGCCGAGCGCCGTCGCGGCCACGCCGTACCTGACGAGATACAAGCTCAAAGGCGCGGGCGGCGCCAGCCAGCTCACATTGGCTTGGCGCGCGTCGTCGTGGGCGCGTTCGACGGCCAATCCGGCCACGGGGGGCGGCGGCTGTGCCGCCGGGTTCAGCCCGAACACGCGAAATCCGCTCAGCGAGAACAGCGCCCCCGCCGGGGTATGTGCACTCGTCACGCGCACCTAATGAGGGAGGCAATCCTACTGATGAGCCAGGCAATCAGCCCCCGCCGGGGTATGTGCACTCGTCACGCGCACCTGGCGCATGGTCGTTGGCTGCGAAAGCTCGACGTAGTCGTGGGGGGCGTCGCGTACGACAGCGGGAGCGCGCCGGTCCAGCGCCGGCAGGACCAACCACTCGTCGGTGGCGCCGCCCTTGCTCTCCTCGCCTACCTTGCCGCCCTCGCTGCCGGTGGTGTATTCGACATAGTAGCGGCACGCATCCGATGGCGGTAGCTTGCCGAGGGCGCTTGAGTTCTGCTCAGCGAAGTTGAGTTGGATGGCATGCACCATCACGGGCGCGCCGAGATCGATGGAGATCCACTCGCCGGGCGCGCCGCTCGCAGCAGACCACCAAGTTCGAAGATCCTCATCCACCGCACGCATGGGGCTGTAGTCCACGGCGAGGGCCAGCGTGGGGCTGCAGTCGGTGGCACGCGCGTCGTACTGAGCGTCGTGCTGAGCGTCATGGTCGGTGCCAAAGGCGCTCGCGTTGGTGGCTCTGAGGGTACTCGGCGCATCAACGCGAGCCTCACAGGCGCGATCGTGAGCCGTTGAGCCGTTGAAGGGCGGCGGCTCATACGTAGAAGAGGCTGTGGTTGGCTTGAGGTAGGACAGTAGCATCCACGGCGGGTGTGATCCGTCAATGGATGACATCGGGTAATCACCGAGGGTCCCATTCATGCGCAGCGCCGCCGCACCGCCAGGCCCTTGCCCCGGCCGCAGCTCCATCGGAAAGAGCCCAATACGGCGCTCAAACTTGTGCCGGACGCTGATTGTGGTGGTGCCCGCATGCCACCACCGCCCGTCTACATCCTGAAAGGTACTTCCATGCCCAGCCCCCGCCGCGAAACCGTTCGGCTTGTGCGCGAAGGGCGAGTCCGCATCGCGCGTGTACGGACCGAGTGCATGATCGCTGACGAGGACGCCGTCGCCGTAGCTCTTGTATTGCGTGCTCGGCCCCGCGTACTGGAAATAGTACTTGCCACCTTGGCCACGAGGCCACTTGGTGATCCAAGAGCCCTCAATCCAGGGCGGAGTCCCATCAAGCTCGTTCTCATCTCCGGGCGTCTCCCAGCCATGAACGCTGCCGTTGCCGCGCGCGACCGCCAGGCGCTCGCCCACCTCAGTCCATCCGGCTGATGGGTCCAGCTGCACCATGTGCGTCGCGTCGTTGTTCGAGCACCCGAAGGCGACGTACACGCTCCCATCGTCGTCCAGGAAGAGCGCCGGGTCGTAATACTGTGAAAGGTTGGCCACTTTGGTCCACTTTCCTCCGAGCGGGTCGCGGGTCGAGAAGACGGCCGCGCTGCTGAACGCTGTGAAGTAGAGCGTGCCGTTGATCTCGACGACTGTCGGCGCGTAGTCCTCTAGCGGCAGGCCCGTCGGCTCAATCAAAGTCCACTGGACCAGGTCGCGGCTGTGCCAGTAGCCGCCCGACTTGCTCGCAAACAACCAGTACTGGCCGTCAAACACAACTATCGTCGGGTCGGCCGCCTCGCGACGAGAGGGCTCATCGAGCTGAAAGCGGTAGTCGAGATTGAGAGGGTTGCAAAAGGTCGCGGCGCACGTAAGGGCGTGGGCGAGTACATACATCGTCAGGAGCACCAACCACTGTTAATGTACACAGAGTACCGGTACCGGTAAAAAGACACCGGGGGGAGCCGGGACTCGCACGTCCATTTATATTCCTCAAGTTCACACTTCACAACAATGTCCGCAGGGACGGCTTAGAAGTTCCGAGGTACCGGTACATAGGCGCGCTGAAAGGTGGACCGCGAGCGAGTGAGTGAGCGAGATATTAAAGAGATTGAGACACAGACACACTAGAGACTTTGAAACGCGTGGAGACGTCGTTGAAGTGTTCAGAATTTTACGGCGCCGAGTTGGCGGGAATCTTTGACGCCCGCGGTTGCAGATTCCGTCTTTCCTAAAAAGCGCAAGACGCCACCGCGCAATCGCGCACGCCACCTTCATCGTACAGCTGGAGAAGCTTCGGTCCCGATCGGCGCGGGTACTCGTCATGATGGCGAACGGCGATATTTGCGTCACACCTTCCACACCAGCGGTGATGCAGGCAGCTTGCGAAACTGCTATGCTGGGAGAAGATATGTGCAGGGAGAAGGCCAACACGCTGATCCGCAAGGAGCACATGGATCCTACGAAATCGCCGATCCTGGTGGCCCAGCCGGGAAGCTACACGTCATGCGAGGTTCCGCCCATCACCATCCAGGGCCCCTTTACGCCCTGCACGAACGTCATCTCAAAGCAAAGGCGGGTACCTTCTGCTCCTCGTGCTAAACGCCAACACGCCTTCCTGACGCGCACCGGGCATCCTATGGGACCCGCGCGCTGGCTCCAATTCTTATAGACTCCCACATCCCGGAATGAACGCATCGGTGGCACCGGGTGATGTAGATCTCGGGCCTCCGCCACGCGCCTAGAAAAATGTGGACAAAGATTTCAGAAATCTCATGCAGTTCCAGTTGCTTGGCCTTGCCGGGGGGATCAGACACTCGGTGTGTGGTGTACAGCCGAGGCCCGAGCCGTATTTTGTGAGTTTGTCCTGTAGCCGCCATGCTGTGAATGCGAAGACGCACGATTGCCGTAGTTGGTGGTGTGTGTGCAGCATACTCTCAGATCATGCAGATCATGATCATCGAGGCGCCTGTACGCGGACCATCAACACCATACAGGGCACACTCTCGTCTGATCGGTCTATGCCGAGTCAGATAGAGATACATCTCATGTGTGGGTGCAGGGGCGTGTTCGCGCCGTGGCAGCTTGCATCCTTCGTCATCCTCACCGCCCCTTTTTTGCGGCCTTGGCCTTGTTCTTCGGCTTGCCTCGCCTCGCCTTCTTCGCTGCCGCTGCGAGTGCAGCTTCTACGCGGGCGCGGTGCGCCGCAGCTTCGCTCTCTCTGGCAGTCTGCTCGAGCACGGCCGGCGCCACCGCTTCGTCCTCCTCGTCCTCCTCGTCCTCTTCCTCGTCCTCGTCCTCCTCATCATCCATCTCCACATCGCGCGCCACCGCCTTGCCCTTGCTACCGGCGGCCGCCTTGCCACTGCTCATACCGCCTCCGCCATTGGCACTCATGCCGCCGTCCCGAGCGCCGCCGCCCTTGGCACTTGTAGCACGCCCCGCTGAGGACGCTGCCGCCGCCGCGCCGACTTCGCCGCGGACGATTGCGTTGCCACCGTAGTGCTCGCGCCCGTCGTCGTCGTCGTCGTCTTCGTCGGACGAGTTGACGTCAAGTGCCCCCATGCCCGCGACCGCGTTCGAGAGCACGCGCCCGTCCTCGTCAAGGGCCGCCACAGCTGTGGGGAAGCGCTCCTGCATCGCTTCGAGCTCAAGGGTATTCCACACCCCGAGCTTTCCAGACGCGCCGCCCGCGCCGAGCAAGGTGGGCGAATCGGATGCGAAGCTCACGTCGAAGATGGCGCCGAGGCCCATGTTTCGACGGCCCACGATCTCTGGCTTCGCGCCGCTCACCGACCACACCTTGACCAGCTTATCCTGGCCCCCGGTAGCGAGGATATCACTTGCAGCCGGGCAAAAGTCGAGAGCCGCCGTCGCGCCGCTGTGCGCCTGCAGTGACCAGACGGCGCCGCCGCTGGCGCCGCCACCACTGTGCCGGATATCGAAGCATTTGACGAGCCCGTCCTCGCTCGAGACGACGAAACTCATACCTCCGGGACTCCAGCGCACCCGTTCGGCGTCGGCCGTGAGCTGCCACTCACGTGCAGTCGGGCCGGCGGGCGCGCGCACATCGACCGCGATGGCGCGCTTGTCGAAGCCAGCGGAGAGGAGGCCGGCGGCCTCGGTGGGGTGCCACGCGAGCGCTTGCACCTTGTCCGTGTGCTGCGTGAGCGCCATCGTGGAGCCGCCCACGTCGCCGTCAAGATCCCACAGCCTTACAGTAGCATCCGCTGAGCCGGACGCGAGCAGATTGGGTTTCAGGGTATTCCACGAGAGGCACATGACGGCATCGGTGTGGCCCTGCGGCCCGCCCGATGCTCCGCCCAGCTTCTTCTTGCGCTTCGGCTTCTTGCCGGCCGCGCCCTCGCCAGCCGCGCCATCCTTCTTGCTTCCCTTTTGGCGCTCGCTGGCCGCAAGCGCCTCCGCCGCGGCTGACGTGAATTGCGAGTCAGCGGCCGCGGCGGCAGCCTCGGCGCCGAGGACGCACACGGGCTCGAGGGCATCGATCACGTCGAGGTCCCAAATCTCGATATACGGTGCGAACGTGCCCACTGCAGCGTAGTTGCCGCGTGGACGCGAGGTAGATGATGACGCACCCGCCGCCGCTGCAGGATGGTGGTCGAGCCACGCGACGCACAGTGGGAAGACAGGAAGTGGGATGTCGTGGTGCGGGTACAGGTTATCCACGGGCTCCTCGTAAATGTACACCTCGAGGTTGCTCAGCTGCTCGTCCGAGCGCGCGCCGAGCAGCACCAGGTCTGTCTCAGTAATCTCGTAGTCGTCGATCTCCGAGTCAATGTCCTCGTCCTCGTTGATCGTAATGTTGGGATCCTCCTTGTTGGAGCGGTAATACATGATGTTGCCCGCCGTCAGCACAGGCGTTGCCTCCTCGTCATCGTCCTCCTCATCTGCCTCATCCTCTGCCGAGCGCCGCTTGCCTGCCGCCTTGCCACGCTGGCTGCTGCTGCTCGATGCGGCAGCCATTGCAGGCTCTGCGGGTGCTTGGCCAGCCATCACCTCATGGAGCCCCGCTTCCGTCGTCGGGACGCGTGCCGCCGCTCCACGCCGCACCCAGGCGATCGACGAGATCATTGGCCCGCGGCTAGGCAGTCGACGACCGGAGAGAGGCCGGCTCCCACGGATTGACGCGAGTGATTGGACCACGCGCCCTGCACACGCGCGCGCGCGCCTGGTCCTCGTCCACTTTTCATTCACGCCAGCAAGTTCAACGCAATCGACGCTTTTCACAGCCATTGCTCGACACTTTCCAGCTCCTTGTTGACACAAAGACACACGCAGCGTAATACTATGTGATACTCGGCAAACACGTGTTTTCTGCGCAACAGCTCTCTCGAGCCTAAACCGCTAATTCTGTCCACACTGACTCGCGCCTGCACTGCTGCACATGAGACATGTGGAAGCTCAGGCTGGCATATCTGAGGATCTCATATGATCAGTATGATCACCTGGCGGCGGCGCGTGTGTTTCGTGCGCCGGCCGCGTCACGCGGGCTGCAATCTGGAAGAAGGGAGCGACGCCCGGGTCAACCGGGCGCACAAAAAGCTGGGGTTCCTGTTCCTCGCACTCAGCATGCGAGTGAAGTGATGCGATTCTGCAAGGCAGTTCGGCACGAGGCCTTGCACCGTGCAGCAGCGAGGCTGAGGAGGCGGGCACCGTCGGCGGGACACATCACGTCGCCGTGGTGACGCGTTGCGCGCTCTCGCGGAGGGTTGGCGGACCTGACCGAAGATCTCAAGCAGGAGCTTTCGGGCCCTTCGGTTTCAATGCCGAGTTTGAAGACGACCGAGCAGGAAATGGCTGGGGCCCGAGAGCAGCTTTAGATGCAGAACGACGGTTTTCTGGTTTACCGAGAGGAGGCTTAGATTCTGCGGCCGCTAGCTTGTCGAGAAAGCTAGCATTGGGGTCCACGGCGGGCTCCACGTTCGCTGGTTCCGGCTTGCTAGACAAGTCCATTTCCGATTGCTTGCCTGCTGCCGAAACCGCCTTCTTTGTTTTCTCCTTCTTCCCATTCCTGTCGCTTTTCTCCTTCTTGTCGCCGCTGCTTTTGGCGGCGTCCGGCTTCGCCTTCTCGGGACTTTTAGCGGGGGGCGCCTTCGTCTTCGCTTCCTTCGCGGCTTTGGGGGGCATCCCGCGGCGTCTGCTCGACGCGAAAAAATGCACGCAGTCGCGATGCGCTGTTCGCGGTGACTGTCCAAAAAGAGCAAACTTCTGGTTCAAAAGTCAGTCAAGTCAAGTCAAGTCAAGCAAGCAAGCAAGCAAGCAATCCTCTCCGCCCACCCTTTCCTACTCCGTTGGCTACAGGGGTATTCGGTTGCGCTTGTTTAGGTACTTGATGTGTTGTTTCGAATAATTTGCCTGGCAAAAATGTAGCTTGGAAGCTTGCTTCTATCAGTCAGTCGGCCAGTTTCGTCGCGGTCCCCCCGCGCTCTCCACTCCGCGTCTCAAAGGACGGCTCCGCTCCCCTCGGTCAACACAACTGTACTGAGTACGGTCGCTCGCTCGGGCTACCGCAACTGACTCAATTTCGCGCTACGGTGAGGTTGGTCTCTCCCAGCACGCAGGGTAATCTCTGGAGTGCTCGCTGCCCTATATATGTACTGCCGGGCGGGATTGTGATAGGCAATCAGGTGGGGGGTGGGGGGAGGGGGGAGAGGGGTTGAAAAACCTTTTCTACTCCCTCGCGGGCATGCGATTCGCGATTCGGTAGAGGGGTCCCTTCGGGGCGCTCCTTGCGCTGCTTGTTCTGGATCGGCATCTCAGGGTTGTCCATGCTGTTTGGATTTTTTACGGTCGTCACTGCTGCAATGTTCCCCTGATGTTCCCCGTGTTGTAACCGTCATCAGTCTAGTTTGACGTTCAGCAGCAGCACAAGAAGTGTCGTGCCAGCCTGTCAAGACTCATAATCGGCACTTCGACGATGGGAACTGCCCACATGTCTCAACTCGTCTCGGTGCGCAATGCCCGCACTGACTGGAAGGCTAGAGAGCAACCATGCATCCGCTGTGAGAGCATCCGTTGGTTTGCCAATCCCGTTCACCATCAGAGGCCAACGAGGCCATGAACTCATCGGACTGCGCCACTGCACGGGGCAAGGTTGGATCCCAAGTCTCATGGAGTGTGCCATCACCCGATGCCGTGCGTCATGTGGTGGGGTCCGTGATTTTGTGGCCGGCTTCACAAGAGGTCAAGAGCATCTCTCATAGCACTGCACAGAATCTTCTTGGAGGCTTCGGGCTCGTTGAGCACATTTGACGCGAGAAGTCCCGCACATCATGACTCGTCCTCGTACCTCTGTTTGAGCGCGCGATACTTCTTGAACTGGATGATTCCAGTCATCTCGCGCACCATGTGCCGACCATAGTTGATCGCACGGTTGATCTCAAGGCCATCGTGAAGGTTGGCACGCTTGAAAAATTCGCGCTTCGCTTTCTCGCGCACGTGACTGAGCCCGGTGGGGTAGTCACGGCCGACTGTGATTATCCGTTTGTAAAGGTCTCGGACGCGCGGGTCCATTCGTCGAAGCACACAGAGAGCCGCCCGCCCGCCCGTCGCGCACACACTCAGTGGCCACGAAACTACAATGTAAAGGACCTGTGAACAGGCACAACCTTTTCAACTGTCTAAGAAACATGAACGTGAACTCGTACAGAAACATTCGAGATCGTGAGTCTCGCCACACCCTTGGTCTCGCACACAATCGACGAGGAGCACACGCGATGCTCCTCTGTTCGCTCGCTGCTTTCGCCACCGCGCTGCCAGTAAGGCGAGCGTTCACGATCACCTCACGAGCGTCCACGCGCCAAATCACGAGCGCAATCAGCCAGATGAAACGGCGAAGGCTGCTGCTGGACGAGGCAACGCCAGAGGATTGGAAGCTCGTCGCCGACACCCTTGGCAAGTTTGCAACGGGAACGCGTGTGGTCCGGCTGAACGAGGTGCTTGCGAAGCGGCGTGGGAGCCTCCACCTCGTCTTGGAAAACATCGCCGACCCTTACAACGTGGCGGCAGTCATGCGCACAGCCGAGGGCCTCGGCGTGCAGCACCTGCACCTGGTAGAGTCCGTCCCATACGGCCACACGAGCAGCGTGACGCGCCCTGTGGAGCAGCCCCAGCCAAGACGTGGCTCGATCGGCAACGTGGCCATGGGGGCGTCGCGATGGCTGACCGTGACACGGTACCGCTCGTCGGCCGACTGCGGAGCCGCGCTGCGCCAGCTCGACCTCGCTGTCTACGCCTCTGACTGCCCACCGAGTGAAGCGGACGAGAAAGACCAGCGAAGCGAGCAGCCGCTGCGCGACCGCTTCGAGGCGGTGCCTATTGATGACCTCGACTTTCGAGCCAAGCGCGGCACCGCGCTCGTCTTCGGCAACGAGCGGCGTGGCGTGAGCCGAGCCTTTATTGAGTTCGCCGACGCGCCGTTCTACATCCCCATGGCAGGGCTAACGCAGTCGTTCAACATCTCCGTCGCCGTCGCCATGAGTCTTTACGCCGCCATCGCCTCCGGCCAATTTCCTGAGGGCTCTCTGACCGAAGAAGATCGCTACGAGCTGCTGGGACGATGGCTGCTGCGAGACGTCAAGGCGGCGCGTCCGCTTCTCCTCAAGGAGGCGGGGCTGGAGTTTGCGGACTTGTGAACGAAAGTACAAAAGATCATCTTTCTCGTGTTTTGCAAGTGCACTGAAGTGCGCGGATCCACGCGCCGTCGTGGTTCACACAGTGTATATTTTTTACACCAGGGAGCGTGGTTACTGTATCCCTTCATCTGGTCCACGATACGCACAGTGCGCGATGCCGTGCATGGCCGACGGCTGGATGACGCGCGCGGTCCGCGCCGCCGCGCTCAGAGCTCCTTATCGCCTTCATCATCGGCGGCGCGCAGCTCGTCGTCTGATTGCAAGATTTCATCAAAGGTCACGCGCCCATCCTTGTTGGTGTCGTACGTATTGAAGAACTCCTCGATCTCCTCCTTCTCGGGCACCTCGTCCATCTCTAGAATCTCCTCCTTGGTGATGAAGCCGTCCTTATTCGTGTCGATACCTTCAAACTCCTCTCGCGCCTCCTGCACCTCCTCTGCTGAATGCGGCGATGCGTCCTCCGCCAGCGGCTCCTCCGCGAGCGGCTCGGGCGCACCCACTACGAGGATCCCTTGCAACGTCAGCAAGGCGATGAAGAGCAGACCGCGGAAGCTCCGCATTCCACACTGCCTCTGTCAGCGGCAGCGAGGAGAGGACCGACGAGGCCCACAGGACTCGTCGCGGGACCCGATCAGAAGCAACAAGGCGGCCACGTGTCCAATCCCCCCAAATTCCAGAGGCCCACAACATGCATACGTCCCACCTTTGACATGACTTGAAAAGTCCTCGCGGCTCGGAAATGTCCGATTTCGTCGATCTCCGAGGAATCGCAGGGTCCTGGGTCCTGGTTGGCGATGCTCAGCAACGTCGTGGCCGCGCTTCTCGCATTCCAGTTGCCCATTGCGTGGCGCGCCGTCAATTTCGCGAAGCACATCGGTCCGTGCCGTCGCGAGTCCTTTCGATGTTGTCGCCGCACCTCTCCGGAAGTTTGAAGCTCCGGAAGTCGCCTCCGGCAATATCTTGTCCGATTTGCCCGTTGAGGTGACTCTTTTGTTTGGCGCTATTGTGCTCGTGGGCATCGCTGGGCTCATCAAAACCAATAGCGGCCTCGGTGGTAACGCACCAACTGTTGGTTTGGGCGAGAACCGTGTGGAGCTCATTGAGAAGGCGCGGAAGGCGCAGGAGGAGCTGGCAAATATGTCGCAGGCAGACAAGGAGAAGAAGTACTTCAAGAAGATATCAGAAGACTTGGCAAAGAAGCGGGGTGGCAGCAAGAAGAGCCGCAAGTAGAGGTGGAGCTTGCGTCGTTGGCCATGCCAGATCTGCGAGTACTGCAGACCTTCACATACCCGCCCTCGTCCATGAGCCCTAAGATAGCTCGACGTAATATGTATTCGGCATAATATGAATACGGCCATATACGGTTTGGAGAGCCATCTCAACGGTGTTGTCTACGCGCCAATATTTAATATCGAACCATTTTTCACATTTAACGCAAACCCTTGTGCTCCTGCAAAAAGCTCTTCGTACCATGCCACTGCAAGCTGATGCCGCGCTTGCCCTTGTTTGAGGCAGCCGCGGCGCCACCACCTCCCATTGGACCGAGCGCCTTCGCCGCAGCCGCGGCATCAATGCGCCGTTGCTGCATGCCAAGCTGCAACTCGTCGAGCCCACCCACGGCGCTCAGTATGCCGGTAGGCGCGCTCATCCCGCCGTGGCACTGCATCGGCTCCCAGCATGGCGCCCATCACGACGCCCGGCCAGCCTGGCGCCGCCACCTCCCAATCGGCCAAGGACCTTGGAGAGGCGCGCGGCGGTCGAAGGACGCGGGGCGGGCCACGGGAGCGGCGAAGGCCCTCGAGGGGTGTGGAGCCGCTTGTGGAGGCTGGGGTTGCATGTGAAGCGGCTTGGGTGGGTGCGCACCGGCGGCAGCAGCGGACACGAGAGAGGCGTTCAGCTCGGCGAGCGCTCGAGAGCGGACCGTGGCCATACTCAGCGCCGCCACGCGCGTCGACTCCAGCCGCGCCTGCTCTCGCACGCTCACTGGAAGCGATGCCGCGGGGGCGCTGCTCACCACGGCGCTGCTCACCTCCTCTGCAGGAGCAGCAGCACCGCTGCTGGAGCTGCCTGCCGCCATCGCGATCGGCTCAAGACCCGGCGTCAGGACGTGCAACGTGCTGGGCACGTGCGCTGGTGGGTCCCTGGAAGGTGGCCGGCTCGGCCGCTGCAGAGCCGGCGGTGGAGGAGGATGCGGGTGCGGGTGCTGCAAGCTCCTCATCGCATCCGCCGCTTGGGGGGCGTCTGCCGCAGCTCTCCTCCTCGCGTCCTCCGCTTGCTGCCACCTATCCTCCTCTGCCTTGGCTGCCGCCGCCTTGGCGGCCTCCGCCTTGGCGGCCGCCGCCCTCTTCGACGCCACCGCCGCCTCGGCCTCTGCGATTGCCTTGGCCTGCGCCTCTGCCGCCGCCTTGGCCTCTGCCGCCGCCTTGGCCTCTGCCGCCGCCTTGGCCTCTGCAGCTGCTTTGGCCTCTGCAGCTGCCTTGGCCTCTGCCGCCGCCCTGACCGCCGCCTCGGCCTCCGCCTCCACCTTCGCCTTTGCCTCCTCCGCCTCCGCTCGTGCCTTGGCCTCAGCTTCCGCTCGTGCCTTGGCCTCCGCCTCCGCTCTGGTCTTGGCCTCAGCCTCCGCGGCCGCTTGCTCCACGCAGTTCTCGACGCTGCGCCGCCTTGCCGCCATCGCAGCGCGTGCACTCGTCCGTCGAGCTACAGCCTGCAACTGCGTCGCCGCGGCGCGGCACGCCTGTAGCTGCCGCTTGGCACGCACGGCGCGCGCACTCGCCTGCACCCGCGCGGCCGCCCCGTGCCGCTTGGCCTCCTCCACACGCATCGAAGCCGCCAGCGCACGCGCGAGAGCGCCACGCGAGAGGCGCTGCATTGAGCGTGCGGCCTCAGCCTGACGAAGCTCGGCGAGCACGCTCTCGGCCTCTGCACGCGCGGCCTGGCTCTCCCTCAGCTGCCGCTCCCGCTCCCGCTCCCGCGCGGCGACCACCGCCACGCGCACTGAGCGGCGTGCGAGCTCACAGCGTGCCGCACACTGCAACAGCGTCGCCGCACGCTCGAGGCGGCGCTTCTCCTCATACGACCTGCTCGGCGGAGCTGCCGGCGGCGTTCTGGCGCCAAACACGCCCGCGCCGGTGTCGACGGCAGCACTGCCACTGCTTCCGGCACCCAAGGTCGTCGTCTTGCGAGGAGACCAGGCCAACTGTTCAGACGAACGGGAGAGCAGCGTTTGAAATTGTGCGTCGCTGATCGCCTCTGAGTCGAGCATACCTGACAGCCGAGCGATCACTGAGTCGAGCCCATCGCACTGCAGCAGATGTGTCCAAGCCTCCTCGTCGCTCAGTCTTGTGCAGCTCTGCCACAAGGCCTCATCGAGGGCGTTCAAAAAGGCGCGCTCCTCGTTCTCCTGCTCACCAAACAAGATTTCTCGGGCGCGTGCTTCGGCATCCACACGGTTCAGCCCCTCGCGCATGCCTGCTTGCACTATCGGCTCAAACTGGGCGACGGCCGGCGGCACTGCTGGCTGCATGCTCGCCGTTGCCGCCTCCGACCCGTCCATGATTTCTAACGCTCCGCGTTGTGTTGGGCGTTTTCGAGCGCGTGCGTCAGCCGCGTCGGCTTGCTGACGGGTGGCGCTGCCGCAAAATGAACCCCAATTTCCCTGGAAGCACAAGCTATAGATCAGCACGAGAGAAGAGAAATCACCTGCTCTCATACTGTACACATCGGGTGTGTGTTCCTTCGTAAAACGCGCGCGGTGGGCGGTCACGTTCGATCAAGGACTCCACGTGTCTCTGCCAGCGTCTCCGCACGCTCGTACGCCTGCGCGAGCCGCCTCCAATCCATCGCTTCCAACGGCAATGCAGGGTCAGCTAGCCCCAGCTCCGTGGCCGTAACCAGGGCCGGCGGCGACAGCACGGGCGCATGAGCGTGCAGCACGGGAAGGCCCATCGGCACGACGGCCGGCGAGGCCCCCGCATACCCAGCCCCCGCATACCCCGCCCCCGCATACCCCGCCCCCGCATACCCCGCCCATTGGTCGGCCGTGGGCGGTGGGGGCGAGATCGGGGCGAGATTTAGGGCGAGATCGGCGAGCCGCTTGGCGAGCAGGCGCGCTTTGCCCGGCTTCAGGCACGCGCCGTGCTGAATTGCGAGGGCGAGCTCGGACTCCGCACGGACCTCGAGCAGCTCACTCGAGTCAGCGTAGCCCTGCTCCATGAACCAGGCTCTCGCTGCCTCGGTGGCGGCGGCCGTGCGCGCGGGGCCGAGCCGCAGCCCATCGATGAGCGTCTCGATGGTGGACGAGAGGCCGCCAGGGGACGCTATCTGTGGCCAGAGGGGGGTGGAGCCGTGTTGAGCACTTGCATGCGGCTCCCTTGGCATCGGCCAGAGGCCTCCGGTGGGGGTGGCGCCGTGTTGAGCACTTGCATGGGCCCAAAGACGCTCGCCACAGCGCTGCGCCAGCGCTTCGCGCGGAGTGAGCATGCCCGCCGTGTTGAGCACTTGCATGCGCGGAGTGAGCATGGCCGCCGCCGCGCCCGCAGTGGCCGTGGCCGTCGCCTTGCCGTCGATCGCCCGCTCCGCTGTCCCGGCTAGTTGCACACCGAAGCTCGACTCCACGGCGCTCTCTCCCTCTCCCTCCGCTCCTTCTCCCTCGGGTTCAACCTCGATCACCTCCGGGATCTGACCATCCGCCTCGTCCTCCGCCTCGTCCTCCGCCTCGCCCTCGTCCCCACTCCTCGAGATGCGCTCGGATCGAGCCGTATTGAGCACTTGCATGCGCCCCTCGTCCCCACTCCTCGAGATGCGCTCGGATCGCGCCGTATTGAGCACTTGCATGCGCTCCTCGTCCCCACTCCTCGAGATGCGCTCGGATCCGTCGAGAACCATGGCGAGCGGTAGCGCCGCAAAGAACTCGAGCGTGGCGCCCGGTGCGGCGCACGCGCCGTGTTGGCAATGGCTGGGAGCGACGATGGGCTCAGCATCCGGCCGTGCCTCTCGCGCGCTGACCTGAAGCGTGTGGAAGAGCGGCGTCCCCTTCTCCTCCTCATGGTGCGGCGAACTGCTCGGACCGACCGCACTAACCGGACGGCCTACTTGGATGACTGTACTTGCTACTTGGATGCCTTCGAGGTTGCGGAGGCAAGGAGCCGGAAGCATGGCTGGCTCGTCAAAGGAGTGCTTGGCTTCCTCAAAGGAGTGCTTGGCTTCGTCAAAGGAGTGCTTGGCTTCGTCAAAGGAGTGCTTGGCTTCCTCAGCGCGTTCCCAGGAGGTGCTCTCATGCCTCGCATCCAGGGCGTCGAGCGCATGCGCAGAGCACGCAGTACGCTCGCCGGTCACATCCATGCGCACGCAGTAGCAGCAGCGCACATCATCGAATGCCTCGGCCGTCCCGCTCCCCAGCGAGCCGACCCGCACACGTGTGCCCACGAGCGGTGCAGACGCGGCGTGCTTCCACCGGCGCAGGAGCACGAGGTGACGCAAGGCAGCGGCCCACAACTCGAATGCCTCCCTGTCAACGAAGCTCAGGTCCAATGTCTGCCGAGTTGATAGCTGCTGTTGGTGCGTGCCGTGGAACGCAGCTGTCAACACGATGCTCAGGCACAAACGATGAGGGTGTGTGGCGTGGATGGATGAATCGTGCTGGGCGTCGACAGCAGCTATCGAGGCCGTCTCAATGCACCGCTCCCGCCGACGTGGCACTCGCAGCACTTGCAGGCCGCTGGATCGCCATCGCAGCTCTGAAAAGTCAGCACTCAGCACAAATTTGCGCGAGGATCGGTGCTTGCCATGCTTGAGAGCCACGGCACCCCTGGTGAGTAAGGCCAGGCCGGCGCTCGCCATCGAGTCAGGAAGCGGAGGGCTGCTTTCAGACTCCATCGAAGCACGAGGGCGTTGTTAATGTACCGGTAGGAGGCGTGACAGTTCTGGCCAAACACAACAAAGTTCACAGGTCCAATGAGTACTCGTCCGTCGGAGAGCCGTGAGGCCTCCAAAAAAATCGTCGAGTGCTCCGTCGCGCCCTTCACACCAACTTTCACACCACCAAAATCCATGCGGCGCCTAGCCGCGCTCTTGTTGGTGTGTGAGGCGTGGGGTTGGCAGCCACCCGTCGCTGGAGAGGCCGCCTCACTAGCCGATGAGATCCGCGCGCTCATGCTGACCATGCAAGCGCAGTCGGAGCGCATGGCCAGATTGGAGGCGCTTGTGCTTGAGCAGCGCGTTGGTTCCACCACGTCGCAGCTGCCGCCACTGCCCGCGACGCCACACACGCCATCACTTTTCGTGACGCCGCTCAAGCCGGCCTCTGAGCCGGCCACGCCGACGGTCCAGCCGAGCGAGCCAAAGGGCGTCGACAATGTCAAGAAGGATAAGGCGGCGGCCGAGAAGAAGGCGGCGGCCGAGAAGAAGGCGGCCGAGAAGGCGTTGGCAGCCGAGAAGGCGGCGGCCGATAAGAAGGCGGCGGCCGAGAAGAAGGCAGCGGCCGAGAAAGCGGCGGCCGAGAAGAGGGCGGCCAAGCACAAGGCGGCGGCCGAACGTAAAGCCGCCAAGAAGAGCGCCACCGGCAAAGTGACACCTGCGGACAGCACAATCGTCACCAGGACGCTCACCCTCGCGTCTCCGACGGGGCCGGCGCTCCCCGTGCAGCTCAGCCCCTTCGTGCGCCTCGTCGGTGCATATACGCTTTCAGCGCCCATCACGGCGGCGGCGCTACTGCCGGCGGCGCAGGGCTCGGCGGTGCGGCTGGCAGTGGTGGCGGATGCACGGGGTAACGTGCACGTGCTGGATGGGGTGGGTCGGCCAATGGTCGCGCCCGTGGCGCTCGCAAACCCGCCCGCTCTCGTCGTGGGCATTTCCTTTTATGGTGCGACGCCCACCGATGCCAAGAGCAAGGGCATCCCTTCGCCTACACTCGTGGGCGCCGTCATCCGATACCCTCAGCGCGATCGGTTTGGGTTCGCACTGCTGCGCCTCTCGCCAAAGATGCCGCCCTCACCCGACGCGCGCCTCCGTATCGAAGTGCTCAAGGAGGCTAACCTCACGTGGCCGGACGTTGGCTTCAGCACGGCCGCCGTCGACCCCAGCGAGGGCATGCCGTCGTCGGCCGAGCCCGACGGCACGACGGCGGCCGGGGAGGCGCCTGCCACGGCAGCAGCGTCGGCCACGGCTGCAGCGGGTACGGCGGCGGTTGCCACGCCAGCATCGTCGGAGGTTGCGATGGCGCCGCCGGCCGCGCCACTCGCCTCTCCGATGCCACTCGCCTCCCTGATAGGGCTGGAGGCGATGCCGTCGAGCGGGGGCGGCGGCGGCGGCAGCCGCGGCAGCAGCAAGGGCAGCAAGAGGGATGCCGCGTTCATGGCGCTGCGCTCGGATGGCGTGATCGTGACGCTCAGCATGGAGGGCACCATTCTCAACGGCGTCTCGACAGGCGTCACCGGGTTGCGCCGTGCAGTGCGCAGCGCAAGTACCATCGCGCTGCTGACCCCTGAACGCCTCGTGCTCATTGAGCTCACGCGTCGAGCGCCGCCGCGAGAGTGCGCGCTGCCCGAGGCGACGCTCTCGAGTGGCGGCCGGCTCACCGGTCTGGCCTTCGACCAGCACGTGAATCAGCTGCTGTATGCTAGCACCAGCGACGGCGCTACGATGGTCTTCAACAGCCGCGCGCGCGCCGCGCCGCCGCCTCCAGAGGACACCGGCGGCGCGCGAGGCGGGATCGAGTGTCGCTGGCTGGATACGCTCGTGGCTCCTCCAGGCCGATCGGACGAGGCTGCGACCAGCCTTGCAGCGGTGCGCGGCTACCTCTTCTCCGTGGGGACTTCCAGCCTGCAAGCGCGTAACGTCTCGACGATCTACCACACGGCAGAGCCCGAGACGCTGTCGCACGTGTACCTAGAGAGGCTGCCGCCGCCGCCACCCTTTGCATACTCGTGCACGTACGACGCTGCCTTCGACGGGGAGGGCACGGATGCTTCGCCCGTGCCCACGCCGTGCACGCTCGGCGCGGCCAGCAGTGGACGACTGCTCATGGCCTCCGGCAGCTCCGTCCTTGTAGAGGGCGGCGCTGACGAGACGGGCGCCGCCAGCGGCGGCGGCATCGGCAGCCATGTGCTGCGCTTCTACCAGTCGTCGCTGCCGTACGAGCCGCCCGCTGCGCCTCTCTGGCCTAAGATCCTCATGGGCGGGGTCGCCGTTGCCATCACCGCCTTCTGGCAGCTCTATCGTCGCTCAAGAGACAACAAGAAGAAAAGCAAAGCCGAAGCCGACTCTCGTTTCGCGGGTCGTTTCGCGGATCGCGGAGGCCCAACCGGCGGGCGCCGCCCCGGGCACCGCAACTTCGACGACGATGGTGGCGTCATCGGCGGCGGCTTCGATGCACAGCGCCGAGCAGCGGCCGCTTCGCACTACGAAGCGCATGCGCGCAATCCGGCGGCAGCTGGAGCTGTTGGGCGCGAGAAGCTTCACACATTCGAGGACGACGGTGACGACTACATCGACTATTGAGGCTAGCACATGTACAGTACCGGGACGTGCTGGTGGTCGAGTGAGCTCGACGATCGGAATATGCGCGAAATGACGTGCAAAGTAACGCGCTGCACGGCGTTATCGGTCAATGCACGGCTCGTCCGACCCGAATGATTCTGTCGGATGGTGTAGCGGCACGAACCGGATAGTACCAACGGTTCGTACGCCGCCGCGTCACGTCTCGCTGGCGCGGCGCAGCACGGCACGCGGGCCGGGCGGCGTCCCGCTCCGGCTGCGCGACGCGATGCGCATATCCAAATTGCTTGGTTGTCGCGATCGGAAGGCGCGATATCGCGCAATGAGTATATAAAATGAATTTGATTCGAATACGCGGTAGAACGAGACGTAGAGAGGTGCTGCCGCGCGGTACCGGTTGGCCGGTTATCAGTAGCTTCCGCCGTACGCTCGGGTTCTTTGAGGTCGCGGGGCGGCGGGGGGTACACGCCGTCTATCGCAAATTTCAAACGTCGATGCAACAACACGCAAACCCCGAAAAGACGCTTACTATGACGGATTCGCGCAGCACGTATAGCTTTTCGTGCACACGGACACGCGCGAATTTCGCTGATACACGTCTTGCATTCGTCCAGGAAGCAGAACTCAGCAACTCTCACAGCCCTTGTGACCGTGGGCCCTCGTTCGTGCGGCAGAGACGCTGACTTGGTCTCTCGGATTCGGGCGCTCATTGCTCATTCTATGCGCGCGGTCGGATCGCTTACAGGTCGGGGCGGCCGAAGTACGTGCCCCAGGTCGAGCCGGTGGCGAACTCCTGCGCCAGGAAACCCGCGGCGGCGAGCATGGCGAGACGGCCGTTCTGAAGCTCCTTGGTTTGCATGATGCGGAACTCCTCCGGGTCCGTGGGCTTGAGGCCGAGCGGGTCGAAGCCAATGTCGCCGGGCACGTACTCGGGCTTGAGCTTCTGGAACACGTGCTCGGGTTCGCTTGGGTTCGACCAGCCGACCGAGATGCGCAGCGACTCGCACGCACCGATGCCGAGCGTGATCAGCACCCACATGACCGGCGGCAGGTTGTCGAACTGGTCGAAGGCGGTGCCGCCGTCACCCGAGAAGAGCGGGTGGAACTTCTCCTGGACGAGGAAGCCCGCCGCCGAGAGCATGCCGACACGGCAGTGGGCAAGCTCTGCCTCACGCCACGTGCGCACCTGCTCGAAGGTCTTGCCGTCAAGCAGGTTGAACGGGTCGAAGTTTCCCACCGGCGCGAGCGCGCCGGGGAGGCCGTAGCAGAACTCGCCCGCCTTCGCCGAGGCCGCGGCGCGATTGCGCTCCTGGGCCGGGTCCTGGAAGCCAACATTCTTCTGCTGCATCGCGATGTGCAGTGCGCGCGTGCCGCTGTAGGCGACGGGCGCGGAGAAGGCGAGCGGAGCGTGGACAGCGAGCGAGAGAGCCATTGGATTAGTGTTCTGTGGGAAAGGAGTGGGGGGCATCGATGTCAGCATGGGGTCGATGGCGCTGGCGACGGCAGCGACATCGCGAGTGCGCCTTACAACGAGTGATTACGGATTCTTAGTGGACAGATTCCAATCACCATGCTCACTTTTCGGCAGATCATAATCCAGAAGTGGATCTTTCATTAGCATCTCAACGCGGGATCAAATTTTTCCAGGAAAAGACTTGAACGGACGTGAGATCGCGAGCTCGTTTCGTCGTGCTGACGTTCGCGATCATGCGGGTCTGCCACTTGCAGGTCTACCGCACGGGGCATCGGGCATGTGCTATCGGTAGCCAAGCCTACGCCTTGCCTGCCCTGCAAGATGCACCTCAATCAAACAAAATTAACACATGAAAAGTAGACTTCAGTGTTCACATGATGTGTGCCCCACGCCAAGAACCATGCAACCACCACGCCCCAAGACCCCAGATCCCACCCCCGGAGAGAGAGAGAACAGAGGTGCAAAAGTCACCCCCCCCGGCAGCAACCAGCATTAATGCTCAGCATACGCCCAGTCCCCATCGAGGAAGCATTATACATCCACACGGGGATAGGGGCGGCGCGCCATCCGCCGTGCGCCGACGCGTCTTTTTCGCGCTACAATCCGCTATCCGGTCGTGATCGTCTCGATCCTCCCACATCCGCAGAGAACTGAGAAGGACACGTGTTCTATTTTTTGTGCTCCTCTTTTGAAGGCTTCCAAAATCACGCATAATGCTTTCAACGGGGGCCGCCTTTTGCGTTTTGGTGTTGCTGTTGGGGGCCCTGCTGCCTGCCTCGAGATGCGCCACTTGCCTCATCCTCCGTCTTTATTATACATGTACTTTCGTCTGCGGGCTCGTGGTCCGCTGGCTGGTTGCGCCGAGCACGCGGCCGTCAGTGTCCAGCACGCGGAGCGCCGACACAAACTCGATCCCCGGCAGCGGCGGGGGGCGGATGCGCCGCTCGATGAGGGCGGCACGAAGCGGCGCGTACGCCTCGGGCGCGACGCGCACGTTCCCCGAGAGGTCGAGAAGGCGCAAGAGCGGGAGCGGCGCGCGAGGGGGCTGGGGGGGCGACTCTGCGATGCGGGGGAGCAAGCGCTGCGCGAGAGCGCTCGGCATCTGGGCTTGTATGATCGCTGTGAGGCGCGCGCCGCTCGCCAAGCTCGCTGTTGCGTCAACCCCTGCGTGGGGGTGGAGGAGCGCCCCGAGTGCGCTCAGGCCCGACTCCGCGATGCGATTGTCGCTCAGATCCAGAAGGGTGAGCATCGGGAGGGCCCTCGAGTCCTCGTCGAAGAGTCGAGCTAACGCACAGACGCCCGCATCTCCGATCGCATTAGTCGCGAGCATGAGGCTCTGAAGCCGAGTGCACAGAGGCAGCATGAGCACGAGTGCACACATGTCGGCGTCCTGCCAGTGCTGACGCGCGTAGTGGAGGCACGGCGCCGAGCCAAGCACTCCAAGGACCGCCGCGTGGAATAAGGGCGCTGCCATCGTGTCGCGCTCGGAGAGCTCGTCGTACGCCTTGGCGCCGAAAGCATGGCCCTTGAAAAAGGCGCGCGGCTCAGGCGGCGGAGGCCTTCGGAAGAGCCCCCTTGTCGGGCCGCTCGTCACGCTCACGCCGCTCGTCGGGTGCGCCTCGCCCTGGCGCTTGTAGCTCAGATCGACGAGCATGGGCCATGAGGTCGACTCGACGTTGGTACCAGTGTGGGTCGGGGTGAGCAGGAGCGCTAGTGCCCACTCGAACACGGCCCAGCCGCCGTCGCCAAACTTGAAGGCCGGGGACGCCTCGCTTCCGCCCGCACCTCCAGTCGTGACGAACCAGACGGTGGTGCGTGCATGCGCGTACCAGAGGGGGAGCGACTGGATCGCGCACTCAAAGGTCATCTGCTGGAAGAGGTCACGCGGCTCCTGCTGGAGCGACGAGGAGTAGATGAAGAGGCCGACGTCGACGCATCCCCATCGCGCAAACTCGGGCCATCGCGCGTTGAGAGCCTCGATCAGGGCGAAGCACACCTGGCCATCCGGGTCGGGATCGCTCGCGCTCCGCCACGCTTGCGAAACGGCGATCACAGGGAGGGCTGCACACTGCTCAGCGCCCTTGCGTGAGTTTGCATAGATGGACTGCAGCTCGTCGACGCCAATGGTCGCTTCCGGCGGTAGCGAGCCTCGCCGCGGCAGCCGGCAGTGTGACGGCTGCTTGCGCAGCCACGAGCCGCGCACGAGTACCGTCGCTGTGCCATTCTTTGCACGCAACGCTTCCCAGATTGACTCAGGGTCGGTGAACGGCGAGCCGTATGCGCCGAGGCTTTTCCTCTCGCCCTTGATGAGCGCGGAGCGATGCTCTCGCACCTGGGCACGGATGTTGGCCACAGCGTCTACCTGTGCTTGTCCGCCGAGGGTTCTCTTTGGCTCGGCTTCGTCAGCAGCAGTGGCTGCTCGCGTGGGAAACGATGGTAGCTCAGGACACGATGATGAGGAGAGCGGCCCTTTGATGGGCGACGCAGCAATTCGAAACATTCTGATCTCTCCAGCAGTCATGCGCGCCGCCGGAATTCTCGTAGCGCACTCGAAACTTGGTGGTCGGCGGCGGACTGGATTGCCGAACTCCATCGAAGTGCCAGCAAAAAAGAACGAACAGGTGAGAATAACAGAAAAACGAAAGCTGAATGCATGCCCGCCCCCGAGGGGAGGATGCCTGGTCAATACAGTACAATGTACGTTAACGGCCGTCCGAGGGGAAACGCGCCACGTGGCACTCCACAATTGGAAATGCCGACGGGAGGCCTCGCCAGCGCGATGGCGCAGCGTATGTTGATGAGTACCGAGAACTCGCATGGCTTGTGGTACTTCCCACCACCTCCTCCGCTCAAGGAGCGCTTGCCTGATCCCGATAAGATAACGGCGGGACAGCACAAACGAGCTGAAATTCGGCGCGCTGGCCACACAGCGGCCACAGCACTTGTGCAGGAGCTCATGAACAGCGGCGTCTCAAATTCGACGGTACTCGAAGAGCAGGCCAGCGCGTCTCTTGCCAGGCGCTTGGAAGCGCAAGCCAATCGTTGCCCACGATGCTGGCACGATCGTGAGCAGAGGTGCATCTGCAGCCGCTGCAGTGCAGTGAAGCTGGCTTTGCCTGTGCGCGTGCTCGTGCTCATGCACCACAAGGAGTATTATCGTGCTTCGGACGATGCCAAGCTTCTGCTCATGCAGCTGCCGCCCAATCAGGCCAAGCTCTTCATTTTTGGTCAGACCGGCGCGCTCGAATCCCTGATCGCCGAGATCAACTCGGACCCAGTGCACTCGATGATGCTGTGGCCCGGCGATGGTGCGCTCACGGTGCAGCAGTTTGCGAGCGCGCTCCCGGCATCGTCGCCGTGGCGTGCGCAGGCCCGCGGTGCATCAGGAGACGCCTCGTGCACGGCCGCCTCAGCCTCGTGCTCGGCCGCCTTATCGGCCGCCTCAGCCTCGCTGCCCCTTCTACGAGTGGTCGTCTTGGATGCTGTCTACCGCTCCGCAAGGATGATGTTCCGTCACTTGTGCAAGCTGCGTCAGCAGCAGGATCTGCCGCCGCTCCAACACGTCGCGTTGCACCCGACGACGCTCTCTGTCTACAGCCGCGCGCAGCACGGCTACGCGGAGGCGTCCGCCAGGACCGTGTCGCAGCAGCATGCCGACCCCGAGGCGCTGCGCATCTGCACAGTCGAGGCAGTCGCTCTGCTGCTTGAGGAGTTGGGTGAGCCGACTCGGAACACGCGCGCCTTCGTGCAGGCGGTGATCACGAACAACGAGGCCTTGGAGGGATTGTATGATGCCGCCAGGGCAGCGGACGAGCTGACTGGAAGCGCGAAAGAGCGACAGCTCGAGCGACGACGCGAGCGAAGGATAGAACAGCGAGGGGAGCACACGGCGGGCCATTGACAAGTGTTTTGTAAGCGCTCGAGTTCGCTAGATGCGTTTTCCAGCATGCATTTGCGTTCACTAGAATTTCCTTTTGCGGGGGCTGTTCTTTATACTCGAAAACTCCCTAAAAAGGACGGATTTTCAGGCAGAGCGTCGCTCTAGAGCTGCTGCCAGCCTCGTCTCCAATGACGCGGATGCCCGATGCAGTGAGCGTCGGGACATCAACCAGCCCACACGAACGACGACGAGCGCGCCTCTCGCAAAGTGTCAGCAGCCATGCTCGGCGTGCGTATGTCTTCGCTTTGGCCTGTATGGTCTCCTCGGCATCAGGATACACCGCAAGGCTACTATCCGTGAGGGACACCGACCCGAGGGCTGCTCTTGACCTGACGAACGAAAGCGCGCCTATCGTTCTTCTTCGGAACGCGACAGACCTAGGCCACGGTGCACGGCTGGTTTCCGTGAGGGAGAGTGCTGTTCTTGACACGACCAACGTGAGCGTGCCGACCTTTTTGCTCCATAACGCGACAGACGTCCTCGGGGACACGACAGGCCTGCGCAGACGGGACACGTTCGATGAAGCGAAAGCCGAGTGCAAGTCGTGGTGCGCGGAGAGCAACGCGCCATTGCAAGAAACGTGCACCTACACCCCGTGCAAGCAGTGTCCAGAATGCTTGGCACTTGACAACGCGCACAACTCAGCCGACGACTGCCAGCGTGGGCAAGACGACCCTCAAGTGCCATGCGCCATCTGGTCTAAGCAGGGCGAGTGCGAACGTATTCCAATGTTTATGCAGTCCAGTTGCCCCGCGTCGTGCCCCCTGCCCTGCCCCGAGAAGGCGGCGGCCGAGAAGGCGGCGGCCGAGAAGGCGGCGGCCGAGAAAGCGGCGGCCGAGAAAGCGACGGCCGAGAAAGCGCATGCGATGCCGGCAGCAGAACCTACAATGGCGTCGAGGATCCCAGGGATCAATCCGAGCCTGACCTCGACCGAGCCGGCAGCGGGGAACACGTCAGACCTCGACGCACCGAACACGGTCTATGCGCCGATCACGACCCAGCCGACCGCGCCGGCCATTACCGAGATCAAGACACCGACCACGGTCCATGCGCCGACCTTGAGCATGCCGACGGCGGGTACAGTCCTCAGCAAGCCGACCGGCAAGGAGCGGACGACCGTCGTCATCATGTCCGATCGTTTTGAAGCTGTCGTGGTCGCCATCGGCTCTCTCTTCATGAACAGCCCAGAGAGCGACATCGACGTCTGGCTCATCGGCGATATGCAGCGAGAAGCGAGAGGCAACGTGTCTCTGCTCCAGCGGCTCAACGCTGCGCTCCAGCCGCAAGCGCCGAAGCAGACGATGAGTGTGATGGGCATCGATGAGGCGACGGTGCTGCTCGAGGTTGACGGCGTCTCTCCAGTCTGGAAGTGGCCACAGTTCGGCTCGCTGGGCGCTGACCAGGACCAGGACCATCAGCCTCGGACCGTGCTCCATCCGGAGCCGTGGGACTATGATAACATGCACCATGACCCGTTCAACCTGCTGCGCTTCTACCTGCCATACCTCGGGCCGTTCAGAGAGCTCGATTCCCTCTTCTTATGTGACGACGACATCGTTGTGCAGAAGTCCATCTCCACGCTCGAGGTACCAATGGGTGATGGCCCCATCATCGCCGCGACGTGCAACGGGTGGCTGTGGGCCGAGGACTGCATGCGTAACGAGCCGTACTACAATGGAAAGGGCTGGTTGGACTACCCGGCCACATATCTGGGCAAGGACAAGGCACACGGTTATTTTGGGTGCACGCAGACGGCAGCGGAGAGCGGGAACCGCATCTGCCAGAAGGATGAGTTTGCGGACACGGTGCTGCGCTGGAGCAAGGATATCCAGGGCAAAGAGCTCGTCGCTGCCGACCAGCCGCGATGGAACTTTGGCTTATCGCGCGTCAATATGACCGAGTGGCGGAAGCAGAACATGACTCACGTCTTCGATAACTACATGCGCGCCAACTACGAAGCCAAGCTGATCCCCGAGACGTCCCTCGCGTTCGGCCTCGGGATCCCGTACTTCGCGTTTGCCGACAAGGTGAAGTGCTGGAACGACGTCGTGGGCGACCCGGCCTTCGTGGACGGCCTCGGGTACATCTCTAAGGCCGACTTGAAATTGAACAACCTGAACGCGTCGAAGTTGCTTGGAGAGGCGACC
>JWZX01002801.1:0-14645 GCA_001275005.1 Chrysochromulina tobinii
GAAAATGACGGGCTCAAGAATGGCACTTATCGAACACGGCCAAGGCGCCATGCCAGTCAGCTCAAATTCACATGCAAGGCGTCTGGACACATCATCCGAAAGCCAGACTTGCGAGCGGCGTTGCCCTAGCGTTGCCCGTCCTCGTCGAAAAAAACTCAACGAGCAGCCGTGGCTTCGTCTTATGTGTGCCCAGACGAAGCTCTAGGGTCACGTCAAGCCGTTGGATGAAGAGGGGAGCACCATGTGGCGGCGCTCTCGATTTCCCGCGTCAGCTCAGACGGATGACCGCAGTTCTCGCGTGGACGAGCGAACGAGAGCGAAAGTTAGGTCTTCTTTTGGGATCCAAACGTTGCATCCAAACGTCGCCGCGTGAACGCGAAGAACCGGAAGCAGCTTCCCATTCGATTGCCGTAGAGTTCATCGTTTGGAACCCTCCGGATCGCCTGATTCACACCTCATGTATTGGTGTGAAAGTTCGGAGCCTCGTTTCACAGCCTTGCTACACATATTGGGAGCGCCACCCCGAGTAGCTGTCGAGCTATCCTGTCGAGTAGCTGTCGAGTAGCTGTCGAGTATCCTGTCAAGTATCTGTCAAGTTCCTGTCGAGTTTCCTGTCGAGTTGCGCGAGGCCAGGGCTCAAGGAAGTACGCGGTACCGCCGGTACCTCTGGGCTCGCGCGCTCGGCCTCGGAGGCCCGTTCGCCATGCCCGTTACGCCTCGTCTGCGCGTTATTTTCGTGCACACAAAAGGCTTTACACCGTGAATCCAAATCGTAATCGAGCTATGTCGTTTTTTGCGTCGTATGCGATGATTAATCGATTTATTTCCAGATACCACGCGAACATCGCATCCGATTCGATCCCGTCGTGTCGGCCGGTCGGCGAGTCGGGATTCGCGGCGCGCGCGCGGCGGCGGTGCGAACGGAGGGCGTGACACTTAGTGTGAGCCGCGGAGCCGCAGCCGACCGCCGCGACCCTCCGGACCGCGGACCGGACCGCGGACCGGACTGGACGCGGACCTGTGGGCCCGTGCTGCCGTGTACCGGACGCGGCAGTGTCCGCGGTCGCGTCGTTTGGACGAACGCCCTCAATTTGCGCGAGCTCCATAAAGCGCTGCTGAGCGGAGCGCCGCAGACGCACAGGGGTACGCCCAACAAGCAGCTCCCCGTGGCTCTTCCCAAAGCGCGATGCCATGTCCTCTGACGAGCAAGAGAGAGACTGGTCGCCGCACCTCGCTCTTTGTTCCCAGCGCCTGCCTCTCGCTCTCAAGGCCAGCGCTTACCATAGCGCTCAGCGCTCACCATGGCGCTCACATCGCTCTCAAGGCCAGCGCTCACCGTGGCGCTCACCATAGCGCTCACATGCCAAACGCATCAAGAAAGTCGTCGGCCGTCGCGTTGCCGCCGTGCACGTCGACCTCGGACGCGTCAAACTTGTGCATGCCACCCGCCACCTTGATGCCCGAGGCCTCGAGCTCCTGCATCCTGGCGATTCTCGCGTCCTCCTCCTTCTCCTTCTCCTTCGCCTTCTTGGCGTTCTCCTCAATCTTCTTCTTCAACTCTGCCGCCTCCTGCTCCTTGAGCGCCTTCATATCGAACTCCGGTTCGGCCGGTGCGGCAGGCAAAGCAGTGGGCGGCATGTTATCCTCGCGATAAGTGTGGCCGACGTTGACGCACGAGATGGCGGCATATTCTTTGCAGATGCTCTCGTACCAATCAATGGTTTCGTACGTGGCGTAGTCATCCGTCAGCTCTTCGCCAGCGGCGATGTCGCGCCGCGCGTATGTGTGATCGGGCGCGTACATTTCGCCAGCCTCGTCATCCGGATGATTTCCGGTGTTGTGGTCAGCAGCATGGTTATACACCTTGGCATCGTCCAAGATCTCGATGACTACGCCGCCATACGTGTACACGTGCTCGAGGAAGTCGACCGCCTCCTCTTTGCTCAAACCATCCAGTCGCTTGCGCACCTCCGACTCATTCGTATAAGTAACCACGCTCACGCCGATCTCATATCTCCAGATTCGTGTGCCACGGGCAATCGGTGCGGTGGCAAAGATGCCCTTGCCCGCAATCGATGAGGTTCGTAGCTCGTAGGGCACCTGCGAGCGGAAGCAGTTCTGCGTCAATCCGATGCAAACGTGGGAGGTCTTGCGCTCGGTGCGATGCAGCGAGCGCCGACCTCAATCCCGCTCGGCATGTCGGCCGCGGCGGCGGCTCGCTCGGCGCGGCGGACCGCCCTTCGGCACACAGGGAGTCTCCCCTTCCTTCGCGAGGTGTTTCGTGATTGGATATCATGTTGGATTCCAGAAAAATTTGACATGGGGCAGGGACTGAGACAGACACGGACAGGTATGGCACCGGGCACACACGAGATAAACACACGACACGAACCAAACCGTCGCACAAAGTCGCACCATGCACAAATACTGCGTCCACCGAACTCCGAGTCACGAGCATTACGCTTGGCCGCCGTGCGTGACAGACCAGCGCACGTACCACTCGATGCAGTCCATCGGGAACATGACGAGATTGAACGGGAAGGGCATCGCGAACCCAAAGTGCCATTGGAAGAAGATGCCGCACGCGGCGACCGCGTAGCCGATGACCTCGTCCAGGTATGTGTGCTCCTCCTCGAGCGACAGTCCCCACAGGCTCTTCACGCCGCGATTGTTGATAAAGTTGAGCAGGGAGCGTGAGAACATCAGGCCGCCACGCATGCCCGATTGGACAGCCGACACGACCTCCTGCAGCTTCCACGCCAAGTAGACGAAGAAGGCTCTGGTGAACGAGTTGATCGTGACGGGCAGCCAGTGCACAAACTCCTTGCTCACAAATTCCTTGAGCACTGGCACGGAGAACTGGCACACCTTGATCTCGACGAGCTGCGAGCACGAGATCGCGAGGCTGACGGTGCGCGCAAACTTGATCCGGAGCACACCCTGCACGGCGAGCCAGCCCGTCCACAGCCCGCCAATGGCCGCGCTCAGCTTCTGCGGGTCCTGGATAGCCTTGGCGGCCATCTTCACCTTTCGGTCGAGGAGCTCCTTGGCTTCAATCTGCTTGACGTCTGGAACGCCGTCGCCGTCCTCATCCTTGAGCTCGTCCTTCTGGTTCGCCTCGTACACCTGGATGGCGCTATCGTACACGTCCACGAGGTAGCTGCGCGTCTGCGGCCATCCGAGGGCGTAGAACGCCTCGCAAGCGGCGATGCTCGCGCAGTATGAGCCGCCGAAGAAGCACAGGCCTAGGCCGAGGAACGCACGGAAGAGCTCCAGGGGCAGAGCGTTGATGAAGTTGTAGATGAGCACCGCCGCCTTGACGTACAATGGGCCGATGATGTTGAACACCGTGATCGAGATGTTGACGAAAGGGATGATCACGGGCTTCAGGATCTTGATGTACTCGGCGATCTTCGGTGGCGCTTTGCCCTCGAGGCCCTCGAGGAGCGCAGCGACTCGCTCATCAGAAGTGTACACGCGCCGCACGGCAACACGCCCAGGCGGCGCCGTGTCGTCTTTGGTCGGCTCGTCGATCTTCTCCTTCTTGGCCCCCCCCCCGAACCATGTCGCGATGTCCATTGATTCCGACGAGCGAATTAATTAATCAGCGGTGGTGACACAAAACTCGAAGGTCACATGTTTGCCTCTCTAGGTCGTGCACAATCTAAAGCGCGAGTTCAAGTGCGCCGATTGTGCGCCGTGGCGGCCACAAGAGCTTTCCTTCTGGCCCAAATGTCCCGTCTTCCACGACCGCCGTCAATCGATGACGAGCAGGAGGAGGCACCAGCACCGCAGAACATCGGCAGTGCCATCGAGGCGCCGGCTCCGCCACCCAACGAAGACGAGGACGAAGAGGCGCCATCAACGCTAGCCGAGGACAACGAGGCACCTCCACCATTCTGTATCGGTGATCGTGTGTGCTGCTACCGCGGCAGGCCTGGATGGTGCCTCGGCGTCGTGAGCCTCGTAGACGAGCCGCTAGAGGATCCCCTGGGACATCCGACCGACGGCGTCATTCCATATGTCGTCATGCTGGATGGCACACAGAAACTCGTGAGTGTGCCGGCCGATGATGAGGAATGCATCGTGCCGGAGATGTGCTGGCCCGATAGCTTTGCGGCGTCCGAGGATGGGCCGCTCCCGCCAAGGGTGGGCCCCTCACGCCACGCGCTGCGCTTCGCCGTTGGCGATCACGTCGTGTGCCTCGTGGCAGCAGGCACCTGGCGCAAGCTGAGGTGGGCGGCGGGAGTCGTGGCTGAGCAGTGGGCGCAATGTGGCGCATGGGGCGCGGAGGAGGCTGCCGCGTACCGCATTTGCGTCATCGACAGCGGATACAGTGTGCTAGCCTACCGCGACGACCACAGCCTTGTGCGCGACCCTAAGCTGCAGCACGAAGGGCCTTGTACGCGCGAGGGCCGCGAGCGGTTTCAGCGCAAGCGAGGGCTCGAGGGCGACGGTTGGGAGACGGTCGATCAGCAGACGCGTCGCGTGCGCACGGCGGTGGCGCCACCAGCACCGTCGCCAGCAAGGGCGGTGCATGGCGAGGATGACGGCGATTGGGCGCTCGAGCTGCTGTGCGGGGACTGCTGCGACCCGTGTGACGGATCAACTACATGATCTTAGTCTCGTGCCGCCGGTCAGGGTCACTCTCGCGATCCGCTGCGCGCTGGCGTTTCTAGTTTGAAGTCATGAGGTTTTGAAACATGAAAGCCATTACGCGATAGAAAGCTTTCGTTTGAGGTGGGCATGTGGCGCGCTGCGCGACATCCGATACCGCCGACGACGTGCCGCCGCCGCGCGCCGGTCCGCAGGGTAGAGCGACATCTCGCACGACACACGAGCACACGGATATTACGCACAATCTATTGTCACAATCGACAATGATGGACATAAGCTAGAAGGCGCAAGCGGCAAGGTGGGCGGGCGCGGGGCACCGGACCGGACGGCCGCGCGTCGCTCTGCCCCACGCCGCCGGCTCCGCCGGGGGAGCTCAGTCGTCAGCGTGGGAGCTCAAGGGAGCTCAGCGTGCGGGAGCTCAAGGGAGCTCATCGTCAGTGGACGCTGCACGCTCGGGGCGAGCCGTGGGTTCTGGGTACGATGTTCGCGACATAGCCGCACTCTCGGCGCGAATTTCCCCACCTGCCCCCGGCACCGCTCACCCGCACGGAGCTGGACGACTGCAACCGGTTAAACGGCACGCGCCTTCTCGCTTCTGCTTCTCCCACACCTCCGCTGCATGCACATCCTCGCTCATCACAGCGCGTCGAGCACGTGCTCGAGCTTGATAAGTTCGTCGGCTTCCGCCGTCGCGTAGCGCTCAACGAGCACGTGCACCTCGACGCCGGAGAGCCGTTGGTGGCCGCGGCACGTGATCGCGGCGAGCCGCTGGCGCGCGCCGGCCGACCCCTTGCGCGTGTTCGCGCTCTCCGAGCGCGCGTCGAGGGCGAACCGCATCTTACGCATGGCCTCCATGGTCGCGGGGTCGTCCGGGTCGCCCGGCGCGCGGCGCCGTTCCGGAGCGCCCGGTTGGACGAAACTTGCTCCGCCGCCCATTCGACGGGTGGGCGAGTCGGGTCCCCGCGTCGCCACAGGGCATGTGACTTCCGGCATGCCACTCCCCTTGAGGAGATCGAAGATATGCATGCGGTCGTCGGAGTCGAGCGCCCAAAAGACGCTCGGTCGCGCCGGGCACCAGCACACGTGCACGAGCGCCGCGCCGGGCGCGGCGAAGCCAACAAAGGTGCGCAACGGGCGCGCGTCATCGACGTGATAGAGCGCCGCGGAGCCGTTGACGCGACCAACCAAGAAGTAGGCCGGCAGCTTGGGGTGGAAGGCAATCGAGGCGACGCCGCTCGCGTTCTGCGGCGCGTCGCGCGCGGGCACGTCGGTGCCGGGCTCGAAGGCGTCGGGCGAGAGCGGCACGGAGGAGTACCGGGAGCGGTGGAGGAGCTGCGGCAGGTCGGTGCCCACGACAACGCGCGTCGGGTCGGTGGGCACGAAGGCGAAGTGGACGCATTTGGTGGGAAGGACCGCCGAATTGCCACGTGCGAGCGGCGCGACGCCGCCCGTCATCGAAGTCGAGCCAGTCAGCAACAAGCGCTCCTTGCTGCCAACGGCTTGGCCGAGATCATGCGCATCGAGCTCGACAGCCTCGAGCACGAGCCAGATGATGAGGGTGCCTTCAACGTCGAGGGACGCAATTGAGAGGCTCGCGTCCTCCTGGGCGTCGCCCGAGATGGGCAGCGCCGTGAGGGACGCCACCGGAGACGTGTGTGAGCTCATGGCGAGGCAGTCGGAGGCGTACGTGGGAGAGCGCAAGTGCAGACGATCAAACGGAGGCTTGTCGCCGAGTTCCACCGACGGGTGGGATGCTCCCGGCTCGCGAAGGTTCCACAGCTGCACCGCGCCCTCTTCGGTGCCCGCAAATGCGAGGTGTGGCTTCGCCTCGGGCAGCATACAGCAGCTCGGAACTCCCGCGCATCGCATCATCGCCCAGGGCATCTCGGGCGCATAGATCTTCCAGAGCGCGAGGCAGCCGCCCGCGGCGAGCCGGCGCAGCACAGCGACGTCGCGCTTGCGGCTGAGCACTTCGGCGGGCGGCTCCTGGTCGAGCGGCTTGCCGTACGCGACCAGCAGCCCGCCGCCCGACGCGTCGAAGGTCAGATCGTGCGGCACTCTCTCCCCAAGCGCTGACGGCAGTTGCAGCAGGCTGTGCCGCACCGAGAAGGGGAGGGCGTTCGGTTGCTGGACGGCGTCAGCGCCACTGGCGGCGGCGATCAGGTTCTCGGAGCACAGGGTCTCGACCACCTGCCCCGCGCTCCCCAGGAAACGGCGCAGGCGGCCGATGTTGGCGGTGAGCAACGTGGCGGTCTGGGCAGAGGCGCTTGCCTCCAGAGATGACGAGGTCGTACTCGCCACGGTGCCGTCCTCGGGCCACTGGCACGCGAACGCGTCGGTCTCGATCTCCTCGGTCTGCACGCCCACGCTCACGTCGTCGTCGCCCGTCTGCACGTTCTTGACGCGCTTCGTCCCCGCGTGTCGCGTGTGCAGCTCGTACGGAGTGAGCGGCGGCGCATCATACAGAGTGATGTCGACCGCGCGCAACTGCAACACCGAGCGAAGTGCCTTGAGCCGCGCCGCTCGCTGCTCCTTGAGCTGGCGCGCCTCATTGCTCGGCGGCGCGATGAATCGGCGCGGCGCGGGCTCCGCCTTTGCCATCGGCGGCATCATCCTCCCCGACTGTGGTGCCGCCGACGGCCCTCGGCTGATGTTGGCTTGCTGCAGCGGCTGCGTTTGCGATCCGCCAGCGGCTGGTACCAATGGCTGGCGTGCTGCTTGCTGCCGCCGCTGCTGCGCCCGTTGCGCCGCCTCGGCCTCGGCCTGCGCCTTTGCGGCCTCAGCCGCGCCTCCTTCGTCGTCTTCAAAGTCGTCTGCGAGGGAGGCGAGAGCAAGAGCGACGTGAGCGGGCAAGGGTCGACCGAGGGGTGATTACGGGCGAACAGAGCGCGCACCGGCCTCGTAGTCTTCGAAGTCCTCATCGTAATCGTCGCCCATGGGTCTTGGAGGGAGTGAGGGCACCACAGAGAGGCGAGAGGCGTTGGCGTTCACGATGCGAAGTCGGCATGAAAATCACGTTCACAGAGGTACGAAATGAACCGATCGCTGATCACCTTCATGCACCGACCTTGAGTCTCGATATGACCGAGTGTCCCGTGTGTGTCCCGGCTCCCCCCGGTGTCTTTTTACCGAGTTTCTGCGTCCGAGTCTTGCCTCCAGAAAAGGTCGAGTTGTGATGAAGCCTAGGCATTCGTCGTCGGCTAAACCGGTCGACGCGCACTGGAGCATATGCGAGAACGCTACCATGGTTCCACGTTTCAATGCGCGCATGGCACACAATGCTGTAGTCAGGGTGAATGCAAATGGTGTTCCGGGTGATGTGGTTGAGCTCGGCGTATGGAAGGGTGGCTTGTCTTGCATGATGGCATTGGCGCAGAGGCTGCACGGCGACTCGGCGCGCCCTCGAACTCATTGGCTCTTTGACACTTTTGAAGGCATGCCTGCGCCAACCGGCGACGATGACCGCCGGTCGCGATGGTACTACAGCCGGATCACAAATGGAACCGCCAAGAGCGCACCAGGAGGTGTGCGCGACGGCAAGTGGGCCTACGCGCCACTCGACGACGTGAGACGGACGATCGCTCGCACTGGCATGCCAGAGGCTAGCTTCCGCTTTGTCAAGGGTAAAGTCGAGGACACTCTGCGTGATCCATCGATTACACTACCGCGAGCCATCGCCGTGCTCCGCCTCGATACTGACTGGTACGAGAGCACACGCGTCGAGCTCGAGGTCCTCTGGCCACTCGTCTCACCGGGAGGGTGGATGTATGTCGACGACTACAGCGCCTTCGGCGGCTCGCGCAAGGCAGTCGATCAATGGCTGCAACGCAAGGGGTGGGCTACAGAGGCGCAGAGCGCCCACGCCTTCTTGAGGGGATCCGCGAGGCCAAAGGAGGGCTGTGCCGAGGATCACCTCGGCGCGTTCCAGGTGTGGAAGACGTCGTCGACCCTCGAGAATGAGATTCGTGAGCGGCCCTTCCAGATTATGCCGCTTGTTCAGCACTGTGCCCCTCATAGAGCACCTCATCTGGTAGCCAAGTAAATGGGTGGGCAAGCGACCAAACGCGCTACATGATTGTGCGATCTACAGTGCACAGTAGCCCGATGCGTTTCAGAAGTAAATTCTAAATAGTACCGTATTATCAAAACACTCCGCAACGCGACGCACCACCACCCCTCCGCTGCCGCGGCTAGCCTATATCTTACGGAGATTGCGTACCGGTAGACTGACTGACGAAACCCACTGGTTGCCTAATAAAGAGATGACGAAACCCTGCGAGGTCAGTGACGAAACTTCGACGAACCTTTTCCCGCACTTTCAGTGTCAGACACTCCAGTGTGACCCTCCGACTCTCTAACCTCGGCTCAGGCCGGATGTACGGAGGTGGGGGCTTGACCTCGCGGAGGTCAGCTTGCGCTCCAAATCGCTCCGGCAGCCTTCGGCAGCGCCAGCCCCCCACTCTGCGACCCTCTCTCAAAAGTCTCTCGTCACCGCGCTCTCATTGTCATAAGTCATCTCTCTCTCCCCGCAATGCACACATACGGATGCCACTTGCCAGTGCAGGCCCGTCTAACAAAGTACGTGACAAGTGAGACTGAAAGACACATCGACAGATCCTCACTGTGGTGAAGAGCGATCAGAGTCGCTCGCGGCTTGGCGGATGGCGCGCGTCGCGCCGACACGCACCGCGGCACGCCACGGCGCACCACAGCACACGCGGCGCCGACAGACTCGGCTCACGCCCGGGCGGCGAGCGCGGGCGCCCGCGCGACCCGCGCCGCGGGTCGAGCAGCACCGCAGCAGGTTTTTTGCTCGGCTTTAACAATTACGGTACCACGCACACACACCACAACCTTAAACGCTCATTCGGAAAGGAATGACTCATCGCGCTCGAGGTTTAAGCTCGAGGTGCGACGCGTCCGACCTACTCGCACCGCACCTACACCACAGGGAGACAGGGGGTGACCCTCCGAGGGTCGCCCTTGACGTTCCTAGGTAGACGCATGGTAGACGGTGCACCGCATGCAAACACCAACGCATGGATAATGACGCTTTACGCCTGACGCCTGAAGCTTGACGCGGACGCTTGTCGTTTGACCGCGCACGAATCCCCCTGAAGGTGTGGACAGCCCTTGCGATTTGTCTCAGCGAGCGAAAGAAGTCAAGAAAAAGTGGAGACGGTCATCTCTTGGAGAACAAGACCGCAGCGCCGGTCTTGATCATGGAGACGAGTACGCCCCCCCCCTTCTTCCCCTTCCTCTTTTTCCGCAGCAAGTAGCGCCGGTAAGAGTCCTGGATCTTCAACGCCGCCCACGTTCTGAGGTCACGTTTCTTTTGGTCGAGCAGCTGCATCGCTTTCCGGCGCCTCATCGCCGCCTGCACAAAGATTGCCGCGCCGCGCATCTCTTGAAAGGTCGAATGTTCCGCATGGCCACGGAAAGTCTCTTGGATCAATCGTGCGGCACGGTTCTCCTTTTTAATCTTGTTCGCCTCTGTGGGGAGGGCCTCGCCGATGGCCACGAAGAGATTTTCCCAAGCATTAGGTTTCGGCATCTATCCTCCAGCTCTCCGCAAATTTCAGCCCCAAGGGGATTTTGGAGACGGCTCCGCCGGGATCCTGGTGCAGCTCTGTATCTCGAGTCGCCGCCGTAAGAGAGGACCCACGAGTTCGCCAAAAAAGTAAAAGTAAGTATTGACCGGTAAACTTCAGAAACTTTCGCAACTTCCTGAACTCGGGGCAAAAGGACAATCATTTTCCGTAATTCGGGGGGTCTGTACCTTTTCGTTTGTCCGTGGTCTTTCTAATGAGTCTGGGTCACACAACTCCTAAATGATACATGGGCCTGCCAGTCAGCGGGCACTGCGAGGGGTGCCCCAGCGCGCAGTGATGATGCGAAACCGACGATGGCTCGGTCGTGCTGCGATTCAGCTCAGCCACCTCGCGCAGCTGCGAGTTGAAGCGTGATTGAGCTTGCTCGATCAGGTGTAGGTCGTACTTGTTCAACTCGCGTAGCACCCGGACGGTACGCTCGCCCAGCTGCACCATCCTGCTCGGCGCCGCGCTCGTGCTCAAGCGCGAGCTCAGCCGCCGTCCATCCCCTTGGAGGTACTTTTTGCGCAGCAATGCCTTCTGGTGGCTGTTGCTGCGGGCTGGTGAGCCACGCCAGCCAAACTTGGCGCGCAGGAGCGCAGCACCGTGATCCTCGAAGCGCTCGATGGGGATCGCCAGCGCGAACGACGCCAGCACATCGGACGCCGCCCGGAAATGAGACTCGTTTATCCCACGAAGCGGCAGGAAGAAGGCTGAAGGGCCAAGCAGCAGCCGCGTGAAGAAATTGTCTAGCGCTGCGGTACCAATGAGTGACGATGAGGTCGAGGTGTTGAAGACGTAGGGCTGCTCGAGGACGCGACGGAGCCACGTGTTGGGCTGCGCAACCAATCGCAGGGCTAGGCTCTGCAAGCGTGCGATAGGGTCCCGCAACACCGTAATGTAGGTGAAGGTGTCAAAGCAGTAGGCTGGAAGCAACGTCTCGCTCGCTAGGAAAGTCAGGTTACGACGTCGCGCATACCGTGCCAATCCCTCGCACCCTGGCTGGTATGGCGCCCGGCACGCTTTCTCGGGCAAAGCGCACGCAGGTGGCCGGCAGAAGCGCCTCCAATCCCATGGGTGCTGACAATTCAGGTTGCAATTGGAGCCGCACGCAGGCACACGCGAACACGGCTGTTGCTGTGCCCAGCGGCAGAGCGACGTGCCACCCGATGAGGACACGTGAAAGAAGAAGATGGGCCTCGTTGGGCGCTCGTTCTGGGCCGTCATGGGCTGGAAGGCCTCCATGTTTCGGTGGGTCGCGCGCGCGGACGGGAGATCGTTGACTCCCACGTTTGGCTGAAAAAGTGACACGCATGCACATTTTACATGCCCAACACTAAAGCGGCGTCGAGGTGCGCTTTACGTTCCTTTTGCCTTCACCATTTCTTGTTCATTGGTGTGCTGTGAACAGCGATCGCAATGTCAACAGCTGAGCGTCGCAGCCAGCGGGAGCTCGCTGCGGCCCAGGGCATCTGGTCCACGTCTCGGCCGGCACCGCGTTTGGCGGTGCCTGGAGCGCCAGAGCACCGAGCTGCACCGACACGGCCCGTCACGCCCCGCGCAGGGCGGCTGAGGACTGCACCCATGAAAGCATTTCAAACGGCGGCCATCAAACACGCGCAAATCGAGGCTCGTGGTCGGCTGCACGCCTCAACAGCTCAGGGCCGGGTGGAAGCAACTCGCGCTACCAGCAACGACTTGCGAACGCTCCGACACATCGGCACACGCGCGTGGGCCGACGATTCAGATTTTGTCCCAAACAGGGTACGGCTCGCCTTCGCCGCGTTCGATCACAACCGCAGCGGATATCTCAACTATCGCGAGCTCCGCAGTGCGCTGCGGCACTACGGCCTCGACGTAAGCAACCGCGACGCCCAGCGCATGATCGTCGCTTATGATGAGCGGCCTGACGGGCGGTATGTGGCAGGCTCTCGAACAACACCTCTCGCCCTCTCGCCCTCTCGCTCACAGAGGTCCGATCGGATCGGTGCCTGTGGCTCGCAGGATGGAGCTGCGCGAGTTCGATCAGTTGGTTCAGGATCTCGAGTCCGGCGTCCTCCGCGCGGCCGCCGCTCCGTCGTATGACCCCGCCAACATCCCACCGCGCGTGTTCGCGGCCTTTCGCGCCCATGACGCGAACCGCGACGGCTACCTCGACCGCACAGAGATGCGGCACGCGCTGCTGCGCTATGGCATTGACTCGAAGCAGGCAGGAGCCGCGCGCGTGCTCGCCGGCCTGGAAAGGCGCCCGGCGGGTCGCATCGACATTGCAGACTTCGCCAAGCTCGTTCGGCAGCTTGAATCTGGCGAAAGGGCTGCGGCGCGCGAGGCGGTGCCCGCGCGCGTCAGGCGCACCTTCGAGGCCTTTGACAAGGGTGGCCACGGGCATCTCGAGGTGCGCGAGATTCGAGCGGCACTGCGCCACTACGGGCTGGACGTGACCAAGCCATCGGCCTCGAGCCTGCTCTACGCATTCGACGCGCGTCCTGTCGGGCGCCTTGACGTGAACGAGTTTGCACAGCTGGTGAGGGAGATTGAGGCCGAGATGGCGCGCGCTCAGGCGCCCGCTCAGGCGCCCGCACCGTCTCTGAACTCAGCCCACGCTCGCGACGGCGCTGGAGGCTATCCTGACGAACCTGACGAAGCTGGCGGAGGAGGCTACGGCGGCGGCGGCGGGTACAGAAGCGAGATCAACCTCGGCGACGGTTATGGTTTCAACAGAAGGAGCGACGCTCAACACGGCGCTGTAAGCGTACGCTCGGCCACGCGTCCCGCCTCGGAGCATATCTCGGAGCATATCTCGGCCACGCGTCCCACCTCGGAGCATATCTCGGAGCATATCTCGGCCACCCGTCCCGCCTCGTCGGACCTCGCCCTGCGGCAGTCGGTGGCAAGCGGGCGCGCGGCAGAGGGGCCCCGCGGCAGCCGGTGGCAAGCGGCGGAGGCGGCCCGCGGCAGCCGGTGGCAAGCGGCGGAGGCGGAGGTGGCCGCCGCGCGCCTTGACGATGCGTTCGAAGCGCGCCGGCGCCAATACGGCATGCACTCTGAGGAGAGCATGCTGCCTCGCGATGATGGATCACTCCCCTTTTACCGAGAAGGGATGCCGTATGGCCACCAGTGGCCGCCCGATGTGAGCGCCGGAGGTCCGAGTGGCGGCGACGGCGGTTACAACACGCTGCCAGTGAGTGAGGTGATGCGACATCCGGAGAGGCCGTTGCCACGTGCGCCGCTGACGCACACCAACCCGCGCCAGGCCCGCGGTGAGCCGAGCAGCTCGAGAGATATCCGCATGCTCGAGGCGTCTCTGCTCACCAAGCTCGACGGGCGCGCGGGCACCGACTCGGACATGTCGCGTGCGCGCGTGCTCACAAACCTCTTCGGGGCCGTCAATCCGAATGGCGAGCAGTACGCGAGCGAAGCTGAATTCGTGTCGGCCATCGGTCGCCTTAGCCTCGGCGCCTCGCCCTACGCCGGCGTGCGCAGCGCCAACCCTCACATGAGGATCAAGTCCGGCTGGAAGTTTGAGGTCCGCCCCCAGACGCTCACAGCGCTCTTTGACAAGTACGCGGAGCAGATGGCGCACCGGCTCCTCGCGGCCATCAGCATGCACGTGCTCACCACGGCGCCCTCCTCCCTTCCCCACAGGTACGCGGAGCAGATCGGCTCGGAGCGCCTGATCGATGTCGAGGCGCTCTACGCGCGCCTCAAGCGAGCCGTTACTCCGTACGGGCGCGACGCGACGAGCCTCGAGATCGCCGAGCTCGAGATGAGATCCGATCTCGAGCGCGAGCTCAGGGAGCACCCGCACGCGCCGAGGGGGCGCGCGGGCGGGGGTGGGGTGCTCGTCGGAGCACGCGACTACATCTCGCCGTCTTTCTACGTCGGAGATCGCCGCAACATGCCTCGCCAACACTAACTCAAGTGACGACCGACTCACCGTGGAACCGAGCCCGTCAAGCGAGGACTAACTGTAACCGAACCGTCAAGCGTGAGTACGGGCCTACGGCTGTACCAGCCTGTTAGAGATCTGTGGGATGCCATGGCGGGCGATTCCCGCCTACATGTTACTGAGCCGGATTCGGCTCTTAGCTCGGCTGGTATACTCCCACCGCGGTGGTCCTACGGATCGCGGCTAACATGACGGAGCGCGTCCGATCCATGGTCCGATCGGATCTGCAATTCAGAATCGAATAAAATTCACGAATAAGCTTGAAACTTCAAACTTGACGCTTGATCTAGCTTTACGCACCTACCGCGTACGGTATCGGTAACATCTAACAAGATCAAGAACCGACGCGGACTGACCACCTATAGTCCTAGACTAAGGGTGCGTATGGACCACTGTTTTCTTTCGCGGAGCTGTGTTTGGGGGGTTACGGCCCGAAGCATACTATATGCAATTCGCAACGGCGCCCGCCGGTGTCGAACACCCCTAGA